>CANXYI011003755.1:0-11359 GCA_948208565.1 Hura crepitans
TTTTGAGATTCTTTTTTTTTTTTATGAAACTATACTCCCTTTTATTTAGAAATTTATGCCCATTTTTTAAATATATTTTTATTAATTTTTACTCAATTTTTTTAAAACAAGATTTTATGTCCTAGGATGATTAGGGGCTAAATGAAGTTATTGTTTGAGATTAGCTTAGGTATTTTCTCCTTTCTTAAAGTGTTTGGCAGCATTAATTTCTTTTGATATAAATAATATGATTTGTTGGTAGCTCATAGGTTACTTATTTTTAGCAATACTAGTTGGATACATAAATGACCTATGATTATATCATATTTTTAGAATGCTTTATTGCCTAATTAGATATTTTATAAATTGATTCCATCACTAATGTAGTAAATAGTAACCCATTTTAAGGTTAGGGTTAACGTTTATGATAACCTAAATTGATAACATGAATAAACATGAATTTGAAGACAAAATTCTTATCCTAATTTACTTACATAAATTTAACACATTAGAAAATAATGAAACCACTAAATCATTCTTGACCCTCCCATTCCCTCATAAAAATCATGTCTTGACTTTTATGAAACATATAAAGATGGATTTCTTGGTAACAAACATGTATAGATTAGATAACTAAATAGATCAATAATTGACCTTCTCTAATGTTTAACAATCAATTTATGACCTCAAATATTAGAAAAAAAACCCTTTAAGTTATAGATATTACCTTATATTTTTGCTACTTGAATCTTGATGGAAATGCTTGTATTTCCTTCGCTTCTTGTTTTTAACTCTTTTTTTCTGCTACCAATTTATTTTTTCCTTTAGCACAACATTTTTTCTTTTTTTTTCTTTTACTGCATTTTTTGTTGGCTTTTTTTTCTTCTTTTTTCTCCTCCTTTTCTTCTTTTCCTTTCTTAACCCAACAGCTGCTTATATAGCCATTCCTTTATATTGTCTACCTCATTGTTGCAATAGCCCCCCTAACCTTATCTATTTGCTGTAGGTGAGATATTTATCCTACTTTTTTAGGAGAATAGTTAGTGGTAGAATAGGCTGGAGTTACTATTATTATGGACTGTTGGGTTATGTTTTACTTGCATAGCTGATTTTTTAGGCTTAGGTATCTAATTTTTGGGCTTGGGTATAACCCAATAACCACTTTTCCTCTTTCTATATAAAAATGTTTCATTCCTTTGTAATCATTATTATTGTTTCTTAAATAAGAGTTTTGTATCCGGGACTTATTATTATTATTATTATTATTATTATTATTATTATTATTATTATTATTATTATTATTATTATTATTATTATTATTATTATTATTATTATTATTATTATTTTATTTTTTGTTTATTAGAATTATGTTCAATTAAATTTTTGTATTCCAAATTTCATTCATTTTTTTAATATTTAAGTCATTAGTTACACAATGGGAATTAAATATAATTACCTTATCCTATCCTGAATGTTTTCAAACTATAATAATAATAATAATAATAATAATAATAATAATAATAATAATAATAATAATAATAATAATAATAATAATAATAATAAAGCCCTTGGAAATAAAAATACTAAATAATAACAATGATGACCACAACAATATTTTGTATATCTAGTTTAATGATTCTTTTATATCTAGATCTTAGGTTATAATTATCGTTCATGCAACTTGGACAAAATGGGCATCTACAACTGCCCCTTTTTTTGCTTACTCTTAATCTAATTAAGAGTGGCAAAAAATTATAAATAACCATTTGAATTGGTTTATCATTAGCTTTAATTTATTTTATAATTCAATTTTCAAAATATTCTTCCTACGAGTGATCATCATGAAAATTAAAAGGTTTCAGGAATTAGAATCTTACTACGAGTGATTCTAATCTTATTTTCTAAATCATAATCCTGTTAATCATTTTGGATTATAATATACTTCTTACACCATGATATTCCCGTGGGAGTCATAATCAGAAATCCTGACATCTTTCAAAATGAAATCTTTCTTGTGAGTAGCTTTGATTCTAATAATAATATCTTTGCAAAATAGTGATCTTTCTAACAATAATTACTATTCCTAGAAATAAGTATTAGCATCTTCCTACGAATGACTCTAATCTCTAATTTTAATCGTAACCTTTTTATTTGTGGTGATGAAAAATTTTCTTATTATATTGCAGGATTATGCCTTTCTTGCATGATTGTAATATGGAATTTTAATTTCTTTTAGAATCAAATCTTTTTTTATCATAAAATCCTTACATTCAAAAGGTTAAAATGTTGCTTCTTCTAAAATTTTATGACTTATTAACTTTAAACTCTAGTAAAATCCTAATCATCCACTCTTAAATTTGTAACATATGATTCTATTATATAGAAAAAAAATCTTCTATTACTAATATTATTATTTGTGAATTTCTTGTAACATATCACCCTTGCCCCTAAATAAAATCAATTATTTTCTTTAAGCTACCATGATAATGACATGAACCCAATAATACATCCCAAAATAAGAATAATGTAACTAGATTAATACATGTGACCAAAAATAAATTTTTACCAATTATAATACATTTGATGCATTATAATAGACATGCCCTACAATGTGTCTCAAGATTTTATTATCTTATCCTAACTTACATTTTTACATGTATTAGCACATTACTTAATTAAAATAAACCACCTCTTAAGCCATACCCATAGTTTATAAGCAATCATGTCTAACTGGATTTTGCAATGGCATCTAGAGATATCTTGATACATTCTACCTTAGCTTCCAATATTGATATGCTTTTTCTCATCCCTTAACCATGTTTCTAATAATATGTATGTCTTATCTTGTATTTCAAGACCAACATTGTCAAGAATTTTTGCGTCAAGTATTTTATAAATATATTCCCTCCTGGATAAAATACTTAAAAAAACAATGAAAATAGGTAAGAGTATAAGATGAGTAAACAATGATTCATTAAGATGACATGACTGATAAAAACAAAAATTTTATTCGATATCTTTATGTTGAGTACATCTTCTTTGTATTACATTGCCCCTTATCTTAAACATAATATTTCCTTACCATATCAGAATTAATTAGTTCGGGGAGCTCATCTCTATCCATATTTGTTAAAATTAGTACTCCTCTTGAAAATGCTTTCTTTACTACATAAGAACCTTCAAATTTGGTCACCCACTTTACTCTTAAATCTTATTTTCTTAAAATGATTTTTTTTTCAAAACTAAGTCTCCTTCTTGAAATTCTTTAGGTCTCATTTTCTTTGTATAAGCCCTTATAAGTCATTTATGATATTATTGGCCATTACATAATGCCATCAATCTTTTCTCTTCCATCATATTCAATTGATGGTATTGCTTTTATACCTATTCATTATCATCCAATTCTACTTCTAAAACAATTCTCAATGATAAAATCTCAACTTCGATAGGCAGTACTGCCTCCATACCATATATAAGAGAATATGGAGTAGCATCAGTAGAAGTTCTTACCATTATTCTATAGCCATGTATGCAAAAAGGCAACATCTCATTCCAATCTCTATTGGTTACCACCATTTTTTGCACAATTTTCTTTATATTTTTATTTACTGCTTTAACTGCTCCATTTATCTTAAGCTTGTAAGGTGTATAGTTATAATGGATGATTTTATACTACTTACACATCTCTTCTACTGCGTTATTATTGAAATTCTTGGCATTGTCTATGATTATTCTTTTTTGCAAACCATATTTACAAATGATATTATTTTTCATGAACATAATCACAATGCCTTTTGTCACATTCGTGTATAAAGTTGCTTTTACCCATTTGGTAAAATAATCAATTGCCACTAATATGAAATGATGACCATTTGATGCCTTTAGTTCAATAGGGCCAATGACATTTATTCCTAAAACTACGAATGGCCATGGCAAAGATAATACATTTAATGTAGAAGTAAGTGAATTAATTTCATTGGCATATATTTGACATTTATGGCATTGACAAACAAATTTTATGCAATTCAATTCCATTTTCATCCAATAGTATCCTAATCATAGGATTTTTCTTGCTAATGCATGAACATTTAAATGAGTACCACAAAATCCTTCATGTACCTTCTCTATTAATCTTTAGGCCTCTTTTCCATCAGCACATCTGATTAAGGTAGTATCATAATTCCTTTTGTATAATATATTCCCTGTTAAAAAGAAATTAATTGCTAGATGATTTATCATTCTTTTATTATTCTCATTTATACCCTCGGATACTTTTTATCTTTGATGTATCACATGATATCATCGTACAATGGCTTCCCATCAGTCTCCTCTTCAACATGAGCATAATAAGCTTAAGTCTATTTAATTGTAATTTTAATGGGTGGCATTTTCCTATAATCATCTAATCAAAACATAGCCACTAGTGTTGCTAAAGTATTTGAAATCTGATTCTCTACTCAAGAAATATGTTCAAATTCAATATAGTCAAATTCTTTTGCAAGTTCTTAAACATAGTCCTAATACGAACTAATTTAGCATCTCTAGTTTCCCATATTCCATTCAACTAGTTTATAACTAAAGCAGAATCTCTAAGAACTTCTAAACATTTAACCTTCATTTCTATCACCATTTGTAACCCCTATAACATAGGTTTCATACTCAGCCATACTGTTGGTACATTCGAAACATAATTTTGCCATTATTGGAAACTAATTCCCCTTAGGAGCTATCAAAATTACTCCAATTCCATGTCCTAATGCGTTAGAAGCACTATTAAATATCATGATCCAATTCCTCAAAATTTCATATACTTTTTCCAAAACCTTCAGACTTTCATCTGGGAATTCTAAATTAACTTCCTATCTCCTTGATGCTTTATGCTACTAGAAAATCTGCAACAATTCCTCCTTTAATAGCTTTTTTAGTGATATATATGATCTCATATTAACAAAGTAATACCTATTACTGAGCAATTCTTCCAATAAGTGTTGGCTTTTCAAAGATGTATTTAATGGGATCCATTCGAGAAATTAAATAAGTGGTGTGGGATAACATATAATGTCTCAAATGCCTAGCAGTCCATGCTAAGGCTCCACACATCTTCTCTAAAAGGGAATAATTTTCTTTATAACTTGTGAATTTTTTACTTACATAATAAATAGTATGCTCTTTTCCTTTTTCATTATATTGTCCTAACATTGCTCATATGGATTTTTCATGTACTATTAAATATAATAACAAAGGCTTTCCAATTATCGGAGGTTGTAAGATAGGTGGGTTTTTCAAGCATTCTTTAACTTTATCAAATGCTTGTTGACATTTTTCATCCCACTTGTTACGATTTCTTTTTTGCAACAAACCAAAAATAGGCTCACATGTGTTTGTCAATTGAGATATGAATCTGGCTATATAATTTAATCTTCCTATAAAGCTTCATACTTCTTTTTCTATTTTAGGGGGTGACAATTTTTTTATAGCTCAAATCTTGTTGAGGTCTACCTCTATCCCTTTTAACTTACTATAAATCCTAATAACTTTCCAAATGTTATTCCAAATATGCATTTGTCGAGTTCGTCTTAAGTTTATATTTCCTCAACCTCTTGAATACTTTTTCAAACACTCCTACATGATCTTCCTCATAATGTGATTTAACAATCAAATCATCCACATACACCTCAACCTCTTTATGTATTAGATTATGAAATAGGGTTACCATTGTTCTTTGGTAAGTAGCTTATGCATTCTTTAATCCAAACGACATAACATTATAGTAGAAGGTTCCCCAAAGGGTAATAAAACATGTCTTTTCTTTGTCCTCCTAAAATAACATAATTTGATTATACCCTAAAAATCTATCCATGATAGAAAACATGTGATGTCTCATTGCACTATCCATTAACACATCTATATGTGGTAGCGAGAAATCATTTTAGGACTCACTTTGTTTAAATCCCTATAATTAACACACATTCTTACTTTTTCATCCTTTTTTAGAATTGGTACAATATTTGCCACCCATTTAAGATACTCCATTACTTCCAAAAAAACCCACTTCTAACTGCTTTTCAACCTCTTCTTTAATTTTTAAAAGTACTTTCGATTTCATTTTTCTTAATTTTTATAGAATGGGTTAACATCCTAGTTTTAAAGGTAATTTATGATCTATTATATTATTATCTAGTCTAGGCATGTCTTGATAGGACTATGCAAAAACATCCATAAATTCCTTCAGCAATATAATTATCCTTTCTTTCAATTTTTCAAGTAAGTTGAGGTTAATCCTGACTTCCTTAGGATTTTCTTCTATCTTTAAATTTTTTACTTTTATGGGTTCTTGTTATGATTCCATAATTCTTTCTTTCTAACCTAGCTCAGGTAATATGGCTTCATTTTCATCTTTTTCTTTATCTGATTCTACCTTATATATTAGATAATCAAAAATATATTTTGGTCAAACATATCATTTAAAGAATCATTATCATTGGATAAAAATGTAAGAAGGAGGAAAAAATTAAAGAGGATTTAAGGAAAAGCATAAAAGAATTATATGTAAATTTATTATAAAAGATAAGGAAACTCAACATACTAAACTCTTAACCTTGGGCATAGCTAAAAAAATTTCAAGGTTACATATAAATATAGTTAAATTTAAAATAAACTATATATAAGGATCCTTGGTTAAGGAGGACTTGCTTTAGTAGGCAAGAAAATTCCAAGGTCTTCTAATTTCCTAATTCTTGATCTGACTGGTGAAGGTATACTTAATCTTTTAATACTTTTTCTCTATCACCAACATTTATCATAGCAATTTCATTTCCTGATGTGCTTCCTCCTTTAGTAGTGTTATTTAATTCATGTATAAACCATCCAACACTTTTAAACACTTATTTTACATGAGGGATTTCCATTTGAAAATAATCAATTTCTAGTTCATGCATTCTTGCAAGTCTTTTTACTTGTTGCTCAATTTTGAATCTTATCTTATCATAATAGTTTAAATGATAACCTAAACCTATTCTATAGTTATTTCCCATAGGTTATATAAAGTTGGCCATTCCCTACTTATCTCTTCCTAAACCTATTCCTACCTAGTACCTTTGTTTAAGCATTACCTGTGCAAACATCTGTGAGGCATTAGAAAAATGTGATTTTGCTAACTTTTTTCCAAGTGTTACATAAATCACATTTACTATTTCAAAAGCTTAAAAAGAACTTTTGATTGCCTCCTCAATCGTTTCTATATATTAATCACTGATAGCTTTAGATATAATAATTTCCTCTTCTCTATAAATTTCTATCAACTTTCTATTAATAACAAATTTTACTTTTTGATGCAAAAAAGAAGGAACTACTCTAGCACTATTAATCCAAAGTCTTCCTAATAGCATACTATATGTTAGATTTATATCCATTACTTGAAAAGGTATTTGAAACAAAGTAGGGCCCATTTGAATAGGTAATTTAATTTCCCCCATAACATTTCTTCTAGTGCTGTCAAATCATCTGACAATCATATAGCTTGGTCTCATGAAAGATTCTTCAAAAGGAAGCTTGCTTAAAGTTAATTTTGGAATCACATTTAAAGACAAACCATTATTGACTACCACTTTCGCAATTGAATAATTTTTACACTTTACTGAAATGTGTAAAGCCCTCACATGGCCCATTCCTTCAGAAGGAATCTTATCATCTATGCAAGTGATATAATTAGCCAACATTACATGACCAATAATATCATTGAGGTTCTTTATAGAAATGTCATGATGGATATATGCTTGATCTAATTATTTTAATAATACAGCCCTATGAGGTTTTAATGCCATGATTAAAGCAACCAACAAATTTCAAGCTAGGGTATAATTAACCTATTCAATCACCTTGTATTCACTTTGCTTAACCAACCTCTAAAATTCTTCAATATCTTCATTAGATACCTTTTTCCTTGGTTTATAAGCTTATTTTGATTGTGTCCCTAGAACTATAGTATGCTTATAATTTTTTTCTTTGTCCTTTCCTTTGTGACATTGTTCTAGCTCTTCATTTCTTTTTTGATTCACTTATTTAAAGATATAACACCTCCTACTTCTTGTTATTCCTTCAACCCTAATAATATTTTCTATAGAGAGTCCTAGCATTTGTGAAGCTTCTAACTCCTTTTGTTGAGTTATTGAATATCCATATATCTAAGGCACTGCCTTTGTATCTTTATAAGGAAAAGGCTTTGGTAGGCTCAATGTCATTTTGGCTATGAGAGATATTATTAATTCAATAGATTCTTGCCTTAAGTGAGGAGGGCAATAAATAATTATAGTTATTAATTTTCCAATTTCTCTAACCTCCTCTTTTCCTGTAACTACTATCTCTTTAGCTATTACCCCTATTATTATGAATTTTGCATCTAATAGTCTTTAATGTTCTTTCTATATACCTGATTCATTTAAATTTCCTAACAACAAACATATTCATGTTAAAGTCATTAACAATTTTTTTAAATCGTAAGCCTTTTTTAAATCTTCAAAACTTAATTCTTTATTTTCCTTCTTATTAATGTTGGCATTTATTCTCACACCTTCATGTTTTGGCAATGGATTAGTAGTAACATTTGGTCTTTGTTCTCCATGATCTAATTTAAGCCATCTTGTGTTTATCAAACCTTATACTTTTCCTTTAAATGCCAAACAATTTTTTGTATGATGCCCTATTGCTTTAGCATGATATTCTTATTTGGTGTCTTCCTTGTACCATTTTGGATATGGTAGTCCCAAAGGCTTACGAGGAGATAAGCTTATCAAATTCTTCTACAACAACTGGGGTAGTAGCTCTGTATATGTAATTAGGATAGGATCAAATACTTTTAAGGTTTATTGTTGCTTATAATTTTGCTTTCTAGAACCACTTGTATTTGTGGTTTGATTCTGGTACTACATTTGTATAGTAGTAGGTGCTACGCGAGTCATAAATGTATTTTGTTCTTTTGTTTTTCCTTTATTTCCTCTTATCATGTGAGCATCTCCTTCCTCTTTTTTGCCTACATACTACTTTTTTGAACTGTTTAACTTACTAACTCACTCTTTAAGTTTCCTTTTTTTAATACCTTGTCTTATTCTTTCTCCTGTCATGATGAAATTAGAAAATTTTTTATAGTATTAGCTAGCAACATGCTATAAAAGGAAGGCCTTAAAGTGTCTAAAAAATTGGTTATCATTTCTTTTTCTATGAGCTAGGGAATAACTTAAGCAGTTTTATCCCTCCATCTTTAAGTATATTCTTTAAATGTTTCGGTAGATTGCTTTTCCACAGTATGAAGGTTATCCTTGCTTAGAGCTATATTGATGTTATGCTTATACTACTTTAAAAATGCATCAGCCAAATCTTTCTATCATCTAATATAGTTTCTTTCCAACTGTACGTACCATCTCAAAGCAAGCCCTATTAAACTTTCCTAAAATATGTGGATAAGAAATTTTTCATTATTTATATGTTCTGCCATCCTACTACAATACATGGACAAATTGCTTTGAGGTTAACTCTTACCCTTATTATTTTCAAATTCAAGAGTTTTTAATTTCATAGGGATAACTGTATCAGGTATTAAGCAAAATTGTGTAGCATTGATTGTCCTAAAAATATTTATTCCTCTAATTGCTTTTAATCTCTCCTCCAACGACCCTAATTTTTTTGTTACTCCTCTATCTATTGATTCCTTTAAATTAGCTTATACCTTAGGATCATCTGGGTCCAAGATCAAACTTATTTCCTCTTTTTGCTTTATTAAACTTTCTTTAGGGAATAACCTTTGAAATGTTTAACCCATCATAGGAGTTATACTACTAGTGATGCCATAGGAAGGGCAATTGGTGCTTCATCTATAATGCTTTTTCCTTTAAACAATTCCATTATTTTAACCAAATGTTCCATCATAGTGTTTACAACTAATAATTACTCCTTGATTTGATCAATATCTCTCTTGAACTCCTCTTGTCTTTGCTCATCCATTTACCTCTTTCTTAAATAAGTTAAATATGGATGCCTAGAAGGAATAGGTTGATTAAATTGGTGGGCTATTTTGATTACCTATTTAATAAATCATTCACGTAATAGTTATTAATATATCAAACCCATATTATATAACAAACATCATTCATATTACATTATCCAAGTTTAATACACTTAACATTAACATTTAACAAATACTAGGCAAAATAATATTACACCTAGGTTCACATAATCTGACCCAAATATTGTAGATTCCTTTGCAACTTTTCTAAGAAAGTGATCATCCTTTCCCTTTTCTCACCAATAGGTATATAAGCATCTTTAAAATATGCCAAATTGTTTGCAAAGATGATTGTATTATTAGATATTTCTCATATCATTATTTTAATATGAATTTTTTCTGCCTTAATATTGCAATAATCATAATAATACTTATCTGTGCTAATTTTATATCAATTGATCTCTCCATTTAACTTTTTGTAATGAGCATGTAATATCTGATACTTCACCATTAATTACTCATATTGCTCTCGAAGATCCCTCATTTGGCTTTTTACACATTCTTCTTGATATCATCTTATTGCTAAACTATCTGGATCTATTTTTTTTACCCTTTTGTAATGCATGTATTTCTTAGAAAAATTCCTCATTTTTAACTCGAAGCTAATTATTTTCCTACTTCAGATTCCTCATCTCCTTATCACGAGTCATTTTTATCTCTATAAGCTAATTTGGTAACCTACAAACCTCTTCTTTTAATTCATCATTATGTTTTTCTAAACTAAAGCATTCTTATTCTGCTCTTGTGACCATCTTTATCCATTTAGCTAAATAATCATTTGATTGTTTTGGACCATGGTTTTCCTCCTCTATTAATGTCTCCATAGGTAGTTTTCTCTTATCCATTCTTATTTTTGTATGCATAAATCCTTTACCGCATCTTTAATGCCATTTATGATAATCTACAATAACTGATTTATTGGGAGTAATTTTCTTTAATATCCTGACATATAGCCATGTTTTTACTATTTTTGTTACACCCCCTACTAGATCCCTTATTAGACCATATAAGTGATGCATGCACTTCTAGGTCACTAGTACCATTCTTATCACTTTCATTATTTACATCAGTTAAATTTACTTTTTTCCAAATTCATTTTTCATATTTTTTATATCTTATCAAGGTATAGTCATACAAACATGCCACTTTCAGATAATTATGAGTCATTTTACAAAATCTTAGAAATTTCAGCAGCATAATGGCTATTTGAGTCCTATCCCAAAATTTTTACAATCCTGTTTAACTTGTATAAACATTTCACAACACTTGGAGCCATTTGGTCCCTCATACTGAGATAAACATCAGCTAAAACACACATCAAAT
>CANXYI011003819.1:0-12549 GCA_948208565.1 Hura crepitans
GAATAAATAAATTCATAATTTCACGTTCACCCTATCTTTAATATAAATTCGTAATTTCAATTTCAAATTCAAATTGACTATCATAACAAATTGGGAGCTCACCAATACAGCTCACATCTTGGAAGGCTTTGGGAAGATGTCAGGAGTGAACTTTTGCGCAGCACTTAAGCTGCCTCTAATCTTCAAAGCGCCCCTGTTTTCATCAAGAAACTAAAGTCAGCACAAGTATAGAGTAAGAGGAACGGTAGTTGTTGGAGCACAGCCAAGGATTGCACCTCATGAAAGCAATCTGCGGATTCAATTTTCCCTCAGCAAGCTTCACAAAATCTTCATCCTTTAGGGAAAATGTAGCATCAGGCTTACCATCTTCGTAAGGACCTAAATTCAGAAATCATACTAATCAGTTGCTTGCTAACCAAAAACCTCAAAATAAATGTAAAAAAGAAGGAACTATTATTAAACATATTCTCTAAACTATAATCCCAACGTGAAAATACTCACGATATAGCATAAACAAGAACCAATGCAAGACCTCGGATTTCAGGAAGACGGTTGAAAAGCTCAACATATAAGATTTTGTTAGATGAAGAATAAGGATATTGCCTTTTCTGAAAGAACCAGAAAGTTATTTTGAAGGTTATATTTTAATGAGTTGAATCTTTACATAAAGGAGTGTCTTTGACATATCAAAGCAATTTAATCAAAAAGGTCTAATTGACACCATTGGTTTTCCGCCAAAACAGAGTTGATGTTAGGGGACCAATACAAATACAGGCCAATCCATTACTTTGTAAGTGTACTGTACAAGCTTGTGCAGTGGACAAAAAATAGCATTTAATGTTTTTCTGGTAGCATGTGAATTAAATTAACAGAAAGAACTTTAAACTTTTTTGCTCGAATGTAAGAAAAAGATTATCACGGTTTTCGTACTTCTACGCAGCTCAAAGTAGATTTTGCCTACCATTATCCAAATGGTGCAATTATATCCCAGAATCGAAGCACAACCCAGAATCAAAATTACTTATTCAGAAAAGAAAAAAGAGCAAACGTATTTACTAGTAACTTAAGAAATTAAAAAAGAATACCCAATTCAATGATCAATAAAATAACAACAAAATACATAAGATTTCCCAAACCTTTTTTAACTTCTCCTTTCTTGAGATCAATAGTAAAAACTGTCTCATCGATCCCCATTTTCTGCAGTAAATTGGAACGAGAAAAGTCAGCAAAATGCTCGAACCGTCGTGAATTATATTATACTTGAGAAGAACATCACGAACTATACTTCCTATACAGAAAAATAAATTACCTTGGGAGCAATATTGAACTGGTAGACGAGATTGATCTTCTTTCGAAGTTTAGCACCCTCGTCGGTCTCGAAGAACCGGGCCATGAGATCGAGAATGGATTGCGATTTGAGCTCAGCAGCCATTACACAAATTCTGTTTCTTGAATTGGAGAAAACTCAGAAAAGAGAGAAATGGGGAAATTGAAATTGAAAAGAAAAGGAGACTTGGGGGTTTTCGAGAAGGATGGTGAGAGGTTGAGTTGGCGAAATTAATATTAACCGGGAAAGATTAGGTGATGCGATGGACAGTTGGACACGCTTCCCTATGTATTTCCCTTTTTTTCTTTTAGCTTTTTAATTATCAGAGATAATTTTGAAAAAGAAAAAAAAAAGCTTTTAACTCTTTACTCATTTTGAATGCAACGTCACGCTCTGATCCTCTCACTCAATTTATGATTTCATAATTTTTTTTATCTTTTTATTTATAATTGGTTAAGATAGTTGAACGTGATGCTTTTCAAATGATTATAATCTAATTTTTTTTTATAAAATATGTAGAGATTTTATTTATTAATTTTGCAAAAGTTGATTATTATGTGAAGTGAGTTTTGTTATTTCCTACTTGTAAAGATTTTACAAGTATCTGAATATTATTATAAATTAATACAATATTTACGGTGGTGGACGAATCAATTCAAATAATATAAAATTAAGAAAATATCATTTTCATGAAAATCAATATCAAAATCGTTATTCATGATTATCTAAATGAATAAAATTAATTTCATATAATATTTTTTTAAAAAAAAGTTGAGTTGATTTTAAAATTGGACTCTTCCTTTTCGGATATCGTAGAAATTCATTATTAAGAGTGACCCTTAGTGCAATCTCATATAAATTTTGATAATTAAACATCACAATTAACTAAGAAAACATAGAAATTATATCCAAAAATTCAAGAGATATCACAAATTATTATCCCCTTCCAGATGGGTTCGTAACTTCAATGAGTTTGTTGCCCAACCAGCTGATTCTGCCTTAGAATCTTGTGGGCAACACTCAATTCACCTATATTAAATTATACTTTATTTTACAATTATAATTTGCATAAAATCTAATTATTTTTGGGAACTGATTAATTCGACCTTAAACTAATCATTAATTTACTATATTATTATTTTTTCAAATTTATCATATAATACTTAAATTTGATATATCTAAAATAATGAAAACAAAGCATACATTCTTTTTTTATTTTTTGAAATAAAGACATATTCTATTTTTCAATTTGAAATTGAAGGTTGAAAAGTTTAAAGTTAAAAATGAGGTAGTTTTATTGTTATTAATTAAAAGTGTTTATAATATTAATATGACTAATACATACGTAAATGAAATTAATACGATTTTAATAAAATAATGATAGGAATTACTTGTAGTTTAATCAATTGAACATTAAAATAAAATTTTTATTTTACTAACAATGTAATTATAAAAAAATAAAATATTTTTTTAACACAGTAAGAATAATTATTATGTGATCTCATATAAAAGTTATAATTATAATATGTTTAAGCTATTATTACATGTGCACGTTAGTCTATATTAGGGGTGTGCAAAAATCGGATCGAAATAATCGATCGAATTGATCGATTTTTTTTAATTTGGTTTGATTATTTGATTATTTTGATTCGGTTTCGATTTTTAGTTTAAGATAATTTCGATTATTTCGATTCGGTTCGGTTTTAAAAGTCAAAAAATCGAAAAATCGAACTGAATATTAATTAAAAATATATATTTTTTTATTTATATAATTAAAATTATTTGAATTTTAAGGGTATATATTGAAAAATCGAACCGTAAAATTTCTGTTAACTAATTTTTTATGAGTTTATATATAAATTTATATATGAATTAAAAAATTTCGGTTAACCGAATAACCGAACCGAATTAACCGAAATATTTCGATTCGATTAGTACTTTAAATCGATTCGATTTTCAATTAAAATTTTTTTTAAATTTCAATTTTCGATTAAAATCGATTCGGTTCGATTATTAAACCGAACCGACCGATGCTCATCTATATATATATAAAAGAGAGAATGTTAATTTTTGAATTTAATATCTTTTATTATATTAAAATTAATTTTATCATTCTAAAATAACAATCATACTAATGACAAGTCAAATCATTCAGCACTGCTCCAACCATTTGACTGGAAAAAAAAAATCCAAACATTAGCTGTTTTTGAGCGAAAAACCTGACATGCATTTATATGGCATGTGTCCTCATTTACTTTTTCTTTTAATATATATATATATATATATTAAAATAAAAAATTTAATAATTAATTATATTTCTCACATGAATACTGTAATAATAAAATAAAAATAACGTTATATCTTTTTTTTAAAGAAAATTAGAAACTGGCAAGTGGCAAGTGGCAAGTCCAAACAACAGTTTTTTTTTTTTTTGTCAAAGATAAAGGTGTCATTCTTACTGCAATGTTGAATTGTACTGCCTTTTTTTTTAAAAAAAAATCCCTAATGCATTATATTTTCAGGAAAGAAAAAATAGAGTTAGAACAGAATAAGAATTTCATGCTTGGGCCATCAAAGCCCAGAAAACTGGACCCGAACAGACATGTGCTTGGGCCATTTAGAACAAACGAATAACAATGAATTAAGAAAGGGATTTTTTCATAAATGTCCCAAAAATATAATTAATTTTTAAAAAAATTACTATATATAATTTTATTTTAAAATTATATTTTTTTTAATTTTTAATTTTAAAATTACTTTAATTTTAATATATACATTTTTTAATATCTTAATTTCTAAAAATCAAAATCTTAAATCCTAAAACCCTGAATTCTAAACCTTAAATATTAAAATTTTAAATTTTAAATCCTTAAAACTCTAAATGCTAAATTTTAAAATTCTAAAACCCTAAACCGTAAAATTTTAAACCCTAAATCCTAGATTTTAAATCCGAAATTTTAAATTTTAAAACCTTAAAATTCTAAAACTAAATCCTAAAATTCTAAACCCTAAGATCCTAAATGCTAAACCTTAACCCTAAATCCTATATCCTAAGCCCTAAATCCTAAATCCTAAATTTTAAAACCCTAAAATTCTAAATCGTAAGACTCTAAATACTAAACCCTAAATCCTAAATCCTAAAATTCTAAAACATAAATTCTAAAATCCTAAATCCTAAGCTCTAAAATTTTAAAACCCTAAATTCTAAAATTCTAAAGTCTAAATTCTAAAATTCTAAATCCTAAATTCTAAAATTTTAAATGCTAAATTCTAATAATTAATGATAATTTTAAATGATTAATTTTATAAAGAAAATGTGTAAAAGAAATAAATTTTTCTTAAATAAATTGAGTTTGAGTTAATAGTATCAAATAGATAATTTTGAAATATTTTTAAAATAAAAAATAATAAAAAATATATTTAAAAATTTTAAATAAAAGAAATATTTTTAAAATTGAAAATAAAAAAGACGACAAGTGGTGTAATTTACTCGTTAAGAAAGGCTGGAAATTTGGATAGATAAATGAATGACGGACTGAAGCGAGTGGATATGGCGAATCGTATCATCTTCGCGTTCGAAGTTTCGAAGCTTCTCCTCATATATGGCAAAAGCAGGAACATCTCTTCATCAGCTTCTACCAGGTACTTTCCAAATCCGCACATTAGAATTTTTTTTTTATAATTTCTCTGTTTGCCATTCATTCTACTTTAACATTGTTTGATGGTTTTCTTCTTCTAATTATGCTAATTTTATGGCATACCAAAATAGTGTTTGATTTATGAATTGCCATTACAAGCTGAATCCAAACGTAATTTCTAAATGGCAGACAGGAAAAAGCTTAGAACTTTATCACTCTAACCTTGTATGCTAGATTTTTCCATACTGCTACAACTGTCTTCCATCATGGGTGGTTGGTGTCTGCGTTTTGATATCCACACTTTATTCCTTTACATTTTATAGACTGAATTTATTTGGGTTTTATATTTTTGGCCTGAAAATATCATATGATCTATCAATTTTCTAATGGTGATTTTTTATGGTTTTCATTGCTTATAGTGATTGGTTTTCGGGTTGCATAATATCACCTAGATGATGATGGAATGAGATAAAGAGCGAAGAATACTTTCGGGAGTATCAACGGCTTATAGGTTGTTTCCATATCAGGATTCCATCTCCTAAGTTTTTCAGTTTAAAGCAGAATATATATTTTATATTGAAGCTTGTCCTGTACTGGAGGTTGGCTGTATACGGTGCCGTGATGCAAAAACAGAATATTCCACGTTCCAATTTCTCTTTCGGTTTTGGAACCAATCCTGATAGACGATTTAGCGCCAGAATTGCTCATATAGCTACAAAAATGAGTGCCATTAGATGTAATTCAACACCTTGTCTTGTACGAGACAAAGTTGTACAGTACCCATCACTAAAACTGCAGGTTTGGATTTATCCAAAAAGAATTTAGCTTTATTGCAACCTGGAGGAATTAAAGTTGTGGCTGATGGAAATCCAGATGAATTATCTGATGACGGTGATTTTTGTCCTATGAATTGTCTTGGAGAATTTAAAACTGAGGAATTATTCAAATTTTGAAAAAGCCAAAGAGACTGATTCTTTAGTTGTGGTAGATTTTTATCGTCCGTCTTGTGGTAGCTGCAGATATATAGAGCAGGGGTTTGCCAAATTGTGCAGAGGAGCTGATGAGGATGCTGCTGTGATTTTCTTAAAGCATAATGCGAGTATTTTTGTACGCTTGCATAGCTCACATATGGACAAACACGTATCTTTAAAAGGAATAGCCCAATGGTCAAGTGACTTCGTGGTGCTATGGCAAGCCAAATGAATCCCTCACAAAAGTTTCCTATTTACTAGGAACTAGGAAGTAGACATTGTTTGGAAACAAAAGATAATATAATCTGTACTAACTAATCACCGTACTGCTCGTTATGATATTCTCCTATCAAGTAGTCAGCCAAGACAAGAGTACAGCTTTGTCTCATTTCTGCGAACGAATGTTTCAAATGAATATTAGTGGACAATTAAAAGCTCAAAATTCATAAGACATTTTGTCATGCTTTTGTAGGAGTAATTTTGAGCAACTATTCCGCTTGTGAGCCAAACTCCGGGTTCATCAATTTGCGCTCAGAATAAGTAAATCACGATGCAATAAACATCAGATGTTAACTGAATTGTTGTGCTGTTCACTGCAGGTAATTGATGAGTATGATGAGCAATCTGAGGTTGCTGAACGACTTAGAATTAAGGTACTAAATGGTATAGTCATTTGTGATTTGAATAATTTTAACTTATTGCCTGAGAAAGTCAAGACTTGAGACTTATTACTATCTTTTGATATCTAAAACTGTAATAATTCTATACCTTTACGCATATCTTGCCAGACATAAGGATCAACAAATGGCCTTTTTCCCCCACCTTTTTTATGTATTAATGTTAGATCGTGCTGAAATGATGCAGACGGTGCCCCTATTCCACATCTATAAAGGTGGAGTTTTGATGGAAGCATTCCCAACCAGGACAAAGAGCGGATTACTACAGCAATTCGGAAATACACGTCCCTTGTTCTCAAGTCACATGATCATTCGGTTATGTCAAAAAACTTTGCTCCCCTAATGTTGTACAATATTCACATGCAATAACATATCCGCGATCATGTCCTCGTTGAGTGTGAAATTCAAGTATATTGTCATTATCTTACCATTTTATTCCCACCATTATACATATATATGTTCACATGTTGATTTTTTCAATTAGGATATAACATACTGAACCACTATTGGATACAAAAATCCAATTATTTCACAGTCGCAGTTAGTAAAGATTTTGGTTGGTTCCAAGAAAGTGGAACAGGTTTAAAATTAGACTACATTAATTTTGTGTTTTTACTAGTATATTCCCTATGCATACTATTACACTAAACAGAAGAAAAAGCTATGCTTGATGATTTTTGTTTGAGAGACCTAAGTCTTAGTCCTTGCAACGAGGACGATATCCTTCTCGTGCAAGGGTCATAAATCAATGGGTTTCACATTTTATTGGTTTGTTGTCTTTGACCGAGGAGAGTAAGGTCCTCCAAATGTGGACTTTAAAGAAGACTGTTTGATTCGTGTGTATAAATTTTTTTCTATTTGTCATCAGAAATGAGAATTAGGATTGACTTGTATGCAAGTTTTCACTTCCTAAAGAAATAATGAAAACGGGATTTAATTATGTTACTATTATGCATTGATGAAGAGCAGCCATGAGCAGGTGAAATGAAAAGAAAAAAGAGATACTTTGATTCGCAAATGAATCAGAACTGGCAGAGTTTTTGCAGTCGCGACTCGTGATGCTTTAGGAATAGTCATGTTCCCATGCGAACTTAATCACTTGTCTTGTGCTTCCTTTTCAATGACGCACTGATGACAAGTAAAATAAGAATTATCATTAACTCGGTTCAAAGATATTAAAGTTTTTACTATGAGTGCCACCATAAAAGTTAGTGGCCATATCTTTTATATGGTCCACGGTTAACAGAAGATCTGAAGACCTCATAGAGTTTAGCAATGAAATTGTGTTATTTGGGGACACCCTTCAGCTAAACGTACAATCTTTTGTGCAGTTAGGCCAATCAGAATGCGCAAATTGGCTTTCTTGCAGCCTCTGAAACTGAGGCCATAAGGGTGGCCATGCATGCTTTGCTCTACTTAACCGACACGTGGCGATCCACTGATGTTACTCTATCAATCAAACATGTCGGGTGCATACCCCACCATTAGAAAAAGAAAAAGAAAAAAAAAACTGAACCCAACTAACTAGATTGTTGGTTGATTAACATCAAGGCTTACTACATTAATATATCTGAAAAATTATAATTTTTTTTCTCTCTCTGGTTACATAAAAAGATACCAAATACATAAATGGGTCGAATAAATTAAAATAAAAATGGAGAGGGGAAATATTAATATATATATTCCCCGAGATGAGTTCTAAATATTTTAATTTAGAACGGCTAGATTCCAATTAAGGAGGAAAAACAAAATGAAAAAAGCTTAGCTAAAGCTTTAAATTAAAAAAAAAAAAAAAAAAAGAAGGAAAGGATGATGGCGCAATAATCTCAGCTTTTATCATGCTGACCAACTGTGCACACTAACTGCAGAATTCTTTCCAAAATCTGGCAGGAAGTCCAAGTGCTGGCATTGGAAAGGGGCCATACTGAATCCCATTTTGAGATCCGACCACTTCCCATCTGCAACCAATATACAGAAAATTGCCTTGTCATTTGTTTTAGATTTGCAGTTCACCAAAATTTCTTCTTTTTTTTTTTTTTAATTTTTGGCGAAAGAAATCCTTTATCCCATTTGCACCAATAATTTCCTACATACGTATCTTTCAAATTAAACGGTCGTCTACTTTTTTAGCAAAATTTTTTGACTTAATTTCTGCTTTATAATTTCCCAGCCATTAATTAATCTGCTGACTCACTCAACCAACCAAAAAAAAAAAAAAAAGGAGACAGGATAGTTACCTGAACTTGGTGACCAGATGGTGGACAATGATAAGCATTTCGAGCTTGGCAAGTTCATTTCCTGGACAAGCATGAACTCCACTCCCAAATGGCATAAATGTATTGGGTTTTGGTGCAACCTGTTGATATCAGATAAACCCACAAAGGAATAAGGATCCAAAAATAGGAATTTTGCATTGCCTGGTAAATTTCCAAATGTGTGAATTTTGCTGAACAAAAATAAATAAATAAATAAATAAAACGAGATTGTTGATATCTATACCTCAAATCTGGAGGGATCAAATATTTGAGGATCACTAAAAAATTCTGGATTGTGATGAATGTTCCTGAACAAAGGCATAACCTTCCAACCTTTGGGAATCAGGTACCCTGTCAAATATTTCAGCATCAGTACTGTCACTTTCTTTATATATTTTGTCTATTTTATTTTATTTTTTTATGGAATTAACAAATGGCTAAAGAATTATGGCATGCTCCAATTTTGACCACTCTTTTTCAAATATGGCATTATCTGGGCTTGATCTTTTTTCCCTTTGTTTGTCGAAAATTTCTTGCAACTTATCACAAACTATTTATGTGCGGAAATTTTGAGCTAATTATTTCATATATATGATAATTATTAATTGGCTCACTCCATTAAGAATTAAATTCAGAATTTTTTTTTTCATATTTCTCATAACAACAATACAGTTTATAGATTTTGATAATATTTTTTTTATTAATTATAGTCAAATCAAAATTAGCACCCTTGAGATTACGATATGATCTTGAGAGTTATTCCTCTTACCTTCGTATTCCACATCAGCCACTGCTTCTCTAAAGGTAAAAGATATAATGCTTGCCATCCTCAGGCTTTCCAACACTACCTGAAAGTCCATTAAAAATCTCATTCAATTTAAATCCAACACATGGAACTAAAATGAAATTATAACAAATTTTTAGTAATTTAAAATCAATCATATATAGCCATGATAATCAATGTCTACATTCATAAGGTCGATAAGTCCATTTAGATAAAGTATTTTCTAACAGAATAACATACCTTGTGAGTAAAGGGCATGTTTCTAGTCTGACTCCAACTCAATGTCTGACTACTTTCCTCATTCATTGTGTAAATTTCGTCCTGTTCATCCTGTCCAAAATTAAAGAATAGCAAAACCAATACAATGACAATTAATAAAATTATTTATCATAATTAGTATAGATATCAAAGACGAGAGAAGAAAGGAGTTGATTTGCATAAGAATAATTTTTCAAATCATTCAACTTAGATGAAATTCATTCCAAAAATCTGATATCAGAATTTATTAATTTAATTAACTTAGATTTGTGTCGAGAAAATTAATAATGCTCTCTTCCAAATTATTTTATATGTATATTTTATTTTTGGCATTCAAATTTAAACCTCTAATTAAGAGAAAAAAACCATTGCTATCCTCTCTTTACGAAATATGTATCAAATTTAGTAATATAAATTTCAACTAGAATTATATTGCAAAATCAATATTTAGAGATGTTCTTTACTATCAAAGGTTGTATTCAGATAAACATACCTTTACAACCTCAAGAAGCTTCGGGTTGTCATGAAGGTATTTGACAATCCAAGTCATGGCACTGGCCGTAGTGTCTTGAGCAGCAAAGAGAACTCCGATAACGTTATCGGCGATTTGATCGTCGTTCAGAACTTGCCCTTTCTCATCTTTTGAGTTCAAAAGATACCCCAGCAGATCCGTCTCAAGTAACCTCTTCTCCTTTCTTTCGTTTATAATGTCACTCAGAATCTTCCCTAGCCTCTTTCTCGCCTGCATATGCATCAAAGAAAATACATCAACGGTCAAAGTTCAAAATTTTCAATTCATGTAACCAAATTGATCAATGTTTTCATTTATTTAAGCTCACCGTTAGTGCCTTTTTATAAGAAGTTCCTGGAATTGCTGTTGGTAAGGAATTGTAACCTTTATCCACTATTCTGTAATTCCTTTTCAATTCTTCTCTATAATGGGATTCCAAGTTGCCAAATATTGCTAGAATACCTACTTCAAAAGAAAACTGCGACCAAAAACAACAATCATTAGAGGGAATCTACATAAGATAATCATAAGAAGATTGCCTAGGGCTCCGGTCCACCCAAATCCAGAAAAAATAAATAAATAATTCTAACACTTGAATTCCGATAGGCAATTGAGAACCAGAGCCTCGTCTCACTTAAAGAAACTGTATGGAATATCTTTGGGAAAAAAAATAATTATACTAACCTTTTTCATTTCTTGAAAGGTATTAACATCATGGCCACCATGCCATGATTCTAAAGTGGAAGCTGCTATAGCGGAAATGTCAGAAACCAACTTTCGAAGTGTAAAGAGAGACAAAGACCCCTGAACCAGTTTCCTCAACCGCATATGGTAATCTCCTTGGTGGAAGAAAATGGCTGATGGACCAATGAGTTGTTCTTTGCTTTTTGGGTAAGTTGGTTTGAACAAGTGAGCTTGGGTCACTAGCACGAACCGAGCTGCCTCTGGGCTAGCTAGCATCACACATGGGCAACCGAGAAAATGGGTCTTGAAGATTTCTCCATACCTATTTGACCATACAAAATTTCATGCGCAAAGAAAAACAGAGAAGAAAACAAAAGAAAAGAAAGAAAAAATAGAAGAAACAAGAAACCTTTTCTGTTTGTTTGCAAAGAAAATATTAGGGTCTTGGGAGTAGAGTTGAATAGTTTCTCCAATGTAAGGCCATCCCATGGAACCAGGAGGAAGCTGAACTCCCTTAGGGAGCTTCCTTATGCTTCTTCTTTTAGTGATATAAAATAATAAACTAAGAGCAAAAATGAGAAAATAAACAATAATTCCTCCCATGGCGATTGTGTATATACGTTTAAGAACGTGTTGTGTAATTGCAATTTATGCGATTGTCGTTGAGGTTGAAGCAGGGCAAGTTTTTATAGATGCAGAAAGGCAAAGGACAGAATAAATAAATAATAGATTTATGCAAAAAAAATTGAATATTGCCACTAGCATATTATATATGGTAAATAATGTCGTACAACTTCCACCACAATATCGGAATTTCTTTCCATAAATAATTTTCACCATTAATTGCTTGCAGATATTAACAGGAGTATATTTAATTATAAATTTTTAAAATTTTTTATTTTTAAAAAAATTTAAATATATTTAATTAAAAATTTTAAAATATTTTAAAAGTTTAAAAATATTTAATTAAGACTTTTAAATTTTTTTAAAAGTTTGTAAAAGTCTTAAGAAATTTAATTATAATTTTTTAAGAGTTTAAAAAATTTACATGTATTTAATTATTACTTTACTTTTTAAATATAATAACTTTTATGAATTTTTAAAAACTTTTTAGTTAAAAATTTCTATATTCAACCTCACATTTGTCTTCCACTCAATCCCCAAATTTTCACTCATTGACTTTTTATAAAAAAAAAAAAAGAAAATCGGTTTTTAAAATTTTAAAATTTTTCTTTGTAATCACTTCTAAAATTAATTTTGCTATTGTCTCTAAAATTAATATTGTTGTGTGACAAATTAAATTCATTCAAATAAAAAATACATTAAACTTAAAAAAAATGTATCTCATTTAAAAAAAATCGAACTCGTCAAAATATAAAAATAACATATTATTTAGTTGATACGCATAATTAAAATTTTAATAAATTAATCTAAAGAAAATCAC
>CANXYI011003845.1:0-11674 GCA_948208565.1 Hura crepitans
ACAAAAATCATTTTTTCTTTCATTGAAAAATTATTATAACTGATAAAAAAGTTAATTTTCCTCCATTCCTATCCCTAAAATTCCATAAATCCAAGTCCCAAGTCCTCTCAAAATCTTGTGCCCAAATTCCTACAATAATGCGAGAAATTAACATATTTTCTATCACAAAAATTGGGTAAAAATAGTTACCGAACTCTGAAAATTCTAATTCCAAGGCCATTGGACTATTCAAAATATTTGAGTCTTAGGTTGTAATATTTTTAGATTGTTATAACCAACTTTTAATTTATTTTATGGTTCAGCTTTATCTGTAGCACTATTTACAAGACTCAACTATAAACTCTTAAGTAGTGTTTTTAACCATCCAAATGACTTCGGATTGGCTTTAAATTTTGCCCAAAATTCTCTTGTAATTAATACTTCCCATTGGTACAATTAGTGTGACTCGGATCTTAAGAAGCACTATTCATCCCAAAAAAGTACTATTCACAAAAGTCAGGATTTTCGAGTCATTATAGTTTTCTCCACAAGAAAAATTTAGGTTTGACCTCTAGATTGTCATTATGCCACCAAAATTTCTACATGATTTGTTTGCATAATCCAAGGTACCTAAGTAGTTTACATTGGGTAGCACTTTCATTAGATGCATAGTTACATCTAATTGTGGAGTGTTATATTTAGTGGTATTTTAGTAGGTTTATGATTCTAGGTCAGGTATTAAGAATATGTACATGCAATTTAAATACACATATATACATACACCTTAAATAAATGATTGAGGTAAGGATGAGTTGGTTATTACTATGTTTTAATAAGATAAAGTGAGAAGTTCGACTAATTGTTTCCCCTAAAGTGAAAGTAGCCAAATGTCACCACATTTGTGTACCTATCAAATTCTTATACTTTTGGGTACTTTCCTAATCATTTATGCATTCATGATACCATCATGATTGCATATGCATATATATCTCTGCATCACATGCATTAACATTTTTATGATTGCATATCATTGACATGTTGTTTCATATATATCATCCCAAACTAGAACAGAATGTTGACAAGGTACACCATTGAATTTGTTAGATATCTATAAACTAATGAATGCCACAAGACTTTATCTAAGGAGTTATATCCCTATCAAATGGGATTTATAAGAATTTTAGAAGTTCAAAGTTTATTTATAATGGTTTAGGTAAGATCAATAGTGATTGTATATTAGATATGCATATGGGGTGAGACAGATTGTTGTTGATGAATTAAAGACATGGCAATCTATGGTTATACACACACACACACACACACCCACACACACCCTAATGTTTAGGGGTGTGATAAAATAGGAAAGGGAGTAGCCCCTTATGTATATGAGTATATGGTTTCATATGTATGGCTATATGTATGTTGGGACAAGAGGTGTTTTAAATCTAGAGGTAGAGATCAAAACTAGGATAAGATTTTCCTAATATGTACAGTTGATAGATCCCTACTTTGGTGGGTGCTATTATTAGTTTGGGCAGCATGTAATATGCATGTATGTATTAGAAAGGTGTGGTAATGCTTATGGGAATGAGGAAAATAATTGTTTTAGATTGTTAGCTTTCTACGGTCATTACAAAGGTGGTCTTTAAGGGAGAGTTAGATACATGTTGAGTTGAGATTTTAAGATGTGATACTTGAAAAGTGACTTGATTAATAGTGGAGTGATTATGAACCTAGGGAGTAGAGATTGTTATTTGAATAAACATGGGAAGGATCTTTAGAAATTTGGTTAAACATAGTCTCTAAAAGCTAAAGTTAACCTTGATATATTTTAGGGTAAACTTTTATATCGATTACCTTGTATAAAATGGCATTATATAGGGCTTCATGATAATGTGTGGATTATAATTAAGTAAGTAGCACTCAAGAAGCACTTAGCATTGATAATGTAGTACCCAATGAAGAGAAGTAGTGAGCTTTCCCAAGATAGACCTTGAATTGATTTGCTACTAGTTAGGGGTAAAGATCTTTATGGTGGTGGTTAAGGTTACTTGAGGATCCAATGAGACCATTATAAATTTTTGGTGAGGGGTAAAGTTAACTAATGTGCAACAACTATTATTAATAAGGTGGATAAGGTATTCCCTCATACTTGGATATGTTATAGTGCTATTGTATGATAACATTCTAGTTTATTTCAACTTTGAGGAAGGATATGGTAAACACTTGAGATATACAAAGTAGCTACAAAGGGAGAAGTAGTTTTTACACTGATATGAGTGAGAATGAATTCTAACAAAGTTAATACCTTTCTTAAAGCATGTAGTAACAAATGTAAAGAATCAAGTGAACTTCTAAAAGCTTGAAGTCATAGTGGTGTAGTGGCCACCAAGGAATGTGACAAAAAAAATAAAAGTTTTTAAGTTACTAATCATTATAGGAGAGTCGTAAAGGGATTTTCCCATTGCTAACGTTGCTATAAACAAATTTATAAGGAATGATGGGACATCATTGAGAATCAATAATTATTAGGCTAGCTTTAATAAATTAAAGGCAATATTGATTAATACTTCTTACTGATACTTAGTTAGTGTTAAATAATGACTCGTAATTTTACTATGAGATTTCACCTAATGTTTTTTTTGACATACATTGCTACTAAAAGAAAAGTAGTTGTTTATGTATCTAGACAACCCAAGGTATATAAGAAGCATCATAGGAAATGGCAGTCATGCTGTTATATCAAAGATATGGAAATATTACTTATATGCTGAGAAGTGTTATATCGACATGTACTATAACAATTTGAAATATATGTTTACACCAAAGTGATAGAGATTAAGGTAGAAAGTAGGTGGAATTATTAAGGGGATTTTAATTATTTTTTTAATTACCATATAAGTAGAGCTAATATATTACTTAATGTACAATCCAGAAGATCGTTGTTATTACGAAGGATAAAGGATGTTTCCTTAATTCATAATTGAGTTAAAAGCTAACTTTACTTAATATTAGTTAGTTTATAAAGCTCAACTACATGACTCTAATAGATGGATAACTGAATCAATACTAATAAAAGAAATATAATGGATATACTATCAAATAATTTGGCATATGTTTATACTATCAAGGAATGATATATGTATCAGAGGATATAGAAATAAAGGGGGATACATTATAAGGAAAAGATAGCCTTTATTCTATATATTTAGGGACCACCAATATGTAAAATGACTTAGAAGTATAATATTGATGGGCATATATAAAAAGTGTATCACAAAATTTATGAATTAATGTTTGATAAGTTAATGGGTGGAAACAAAACAACGAGTGCATTTGAAATTGCCTGTTAAGAAGAAAGTGGGCCAATTGAATAATTAAACACATTGTTGCTAGTAAAAGTGGATTAGCCATTGGACATATTGGCCTAAAAGAGTATTCATGAGATAGTGTGATTATACGCAGTGCCTATCACTATTGTGACATGTGAAGATCCAAAGATTCAATGCTAGATTTCTAAACAAGTTATATGACATTTAAGAAATCAACCTAAATTATTGTGTGGCCTTCTATCATTAGACATATGGCTAACAAGATGAGTGATTCAAGTAGATGTGTTAAACTTTAACATAGCATGATTTGTGAGTAAACAAGTGAAAGTGAATGAGAGAATAGTATATAATTTCAATTTTACTGACAAAATTTTTTATGGAATTCAAAGAATGTTAGGGATAGAAGAAGTTTACTATGGTGATAACTCTATATATTTACTTGAGATAAGCAATTCTAATTTAAGGATAAAATACCATAAGTATGGGAGATTTGTAACACACAAAATTTGTTGGTTAGTTTCTAAATTGGTTTAATTAGTTAGATTAAGCATAACAAGGGGATTATTAATTTAATAAAAATGGTTTACTTGATTTAAAAAGTATATATATAAGTATATAAGGGATTAAAAGTGAAATTTGGCCTTAAGGTGGAAAGAATAGAAACTTGGGCAATTATAAGTGATTATAGAAATAAGGGAGAGGAAAGAGGACTTAATTAGAAGGGGCATTAAGGAAGTTGTAGTGATTGAAAGATTTTGCTCTAAAATTGACTTAAATTTAAGAAACCATCTCTTTCCTTTTGGTTGAAGCTCAAAAGATAGAAAAGAAAAAAAAAGAGTCAGAGGTGAAAGGTGTAGAGGAAAAGAGTAAAACCAGAATGATGGTAAAGATAGGAATCGCTAGTTAGTCAAGAAATCTAAGATAAAGAATGAAATAGGGAAAGAAAAATGATAGTCAATACAAATAGAATGACAAGGGGATTGATGTTAAGATGAAATGGCAAGAAAGAATTGGAAGAGAAAGATAGAGGAACCTATCATAGTGCTAACAGCAAGAGGGAGAGTCATATTTTTGAAAACTTTAAAAAAATTAAGAGGAGCACGAGACTAAATTATGGCAAAGTTGAGGGTGGAAATTGAACTTCCTTATGATGAAAGGTAAGAATTTCAAGTTTTGCATATGTTTTTTATGTATCAATCAAGTCAATTGGGCAAAATTAACACAAGGTAATAAGGTTTATGGCAATTAGCAAGAAGACATTAGGAAAGACCTGAGAGGAGTTAGAGTCTTAGGACCTTTTTAATCTTCTAGGTCAATTACTAAGCCTTTTTTGATTTTCTATGAAATTTTCTACATAACTTGGAGTAATCAATCATGGATTGAACTCTATGAAAAAGAAGTTGTAAAGAGGATTTGTGAATTTATATGAATCGAAAGGAATTGATTCCTGGGAACTTAAGGCAAGATTAAATCAAAAGGCCAAGTTCAGGGAATTTAATAGGTGGTTTTGTAATCAATCATGGATTGAACTCTAGGAGAAAGATGTTGTAAAGAGGATTTGTTAATTTATATGAATTAAAAGGAATTAATTCCTAGGAACTTGAGACAAGATGAAAACAAAAGGTCGAGTTTAGGGAATTTAGTAGATGTTTTTCTAATTTATGTTTAGCAATGTTTAAAAAGGATTAATTAAAATTTCCTTGTTGTTATTTAGGTTAAGATTAATGATTTTTAACCAAAGATAGCATAGTGATTTACAAAGAATGAGAAGGGGGCAAGCCTATACAAAGGCCAAGGGAAAGAAAAGATGTGAGCCATATGCAATTATTTATGAGACAAAGAGCTAGAAATACATCCTTTAGCTTTTCCTATTTTTATAAATGAATAACTTGTATGTCTAGTTTTTAAGTAATTTCTAATAACTTCCCATGAATATGAAGTCTAATTATATATAAGATTTTTATGATTTAAGTAGGGTATTTTAAATTTTATGAT
The DNA here is from genome assembly GCA_948208565.1 of Hura crepitans. NCBI lineage: Eukaryota > Viridiplantae > Streptophyta > Magnoliopsida > Malpighiales > Euphorbiaceae > Hura > Hura crepitans. The sequence continues at coordinate 5,307 of CANXYI011003845.1, forward strand.
GTTCCTCATAATGTGCTATTAAATAATTAAACATGCTAGTATGATTTTGTTACGTAAAGTTAAAAAGGGATTATGGTCTTTCCTTGTGATGTAGAAGCCAACAAAGCATTCTTATCTATTATTTATTATGCTTTGTGTCAAAGAACTTAAGCTAACTAAGCATGATGACGTGTATATGTTTTATTGATCATATACTTGAGTGCATTATTGTAAGGACCTACGTGCTATAATGTCCAAGCTTTTGAATGTGCATTTCAAGGATTTGGTTTTAGAGAAGTAAAATGTTAATCATTTAACACGCACATACAAATCCATGAATTTAAATTTTTGACAAATGCTTAAAGCCGTATGATACGAATCATACTAGGTAGCTTTTAAACATAACCTTTATTATTTCTTGTGGAAGATATAAAAAATTTTTATTGTATGGTATTGAACATAGAATCTTGTAATGATCTTGCATTTGAACAACATAATATTAGAGAGTTCCATAAACTATGATGGTTTGTGAGATTGAAAATAAAATTGAGAATTTAGGATAAAATTGAAGCTATGGAAATTAAAATACATATGTCCTAAGAAATTAAAGCTAAACTAATGCAAACATCTAAGTACATCATGTTATGTAAACTACAAGGTTGTTTTGTGCATAAATAATCATGATTCTTTATAAAACCTAAAGAAGATATGCTTAAAGGTAATATTGTGAGAACTTAATTAAGTAATTTTGAGCTTAAGGTTAGGCTAGAAAGAATCTAGGATAGGATAGCTTTGGCATACCATAAAGGGATTTGTGCAAATTTACTGATGATGAGAATTTTGGCACTTAGGGCTACATAAAATATAATGATGATATGATGCTGGCTTCTTCCATAAATTTCATGTTTTGGCTTCGGCCATAAAATAAGAGTTGGTTGGGCATGGCTCACTTAGTCTCTTATTCATGTTTATGCATCATGTGCTAATTTTTCCATCCGTAGGGTCTTCTTGCTAAATGTTTACCAAGGGCTCTATGCAGTAAACAATTTAAAATAGTTAAAACTACTCTAAAAGTGAGGAATAAAATGTGTCCTATCAAGGAAAGCTTAATAATATGTGATTACTAAAATTAATAATTAAACTTTAATAAAATGAAACTCATGTCATCTAATGTATAATTGATGAGAATACGTTATTATCCCTATTACAATAATACACAATTTGTTTGTAATTTTGTTTAATGAATTAATCATATAAAATGGAATATATATGAATTCAAGGAAACTTATAAATCAATTTTATTATAATTTAAGTAAATTAGTATTAATGATGGAAATAAAAGAATACAAGTTTATTTTTCATAATTAAATTCCCTAAGTATTGATTTATTATGAGGTGCGACAATATGAATTGTATATAATGTCAATTTTGAATATGGGACATAAGTTTTTAAATATGAGACACATTTAGTGCATAATGGCATTAATGAGGTGAAAGAAATTAGGAATGTGACTAAGTGTTATGAAATAGGAACATGTAATGTAACACCTATAAACCTAGCCTTATAAGTAGTATTTCTTGGGTTATATATTGGGATATTAAGTAGCAGGCCCTACTAAGTTGATCTGGATCGGGGTGTACTAGATGTGAAACTTTAAAAGGTAAAATAAGGCCCAAATTAAAAGAATTAAAAATTTTAATAGAACCAGAAAATTATTTTACACTCAGAGCTACTAGAATATGGCTTTAGTTTGGGTTGTGATATGAGAAGGTTGGGATGTGCCCGGACTGACTTGAAAATATCATATCCTTAAGGTCAAAAATTCTAACGAGTCTAATGGTGAAGGATTTATAATTTTCTAACATCAATAAATATTTTTACTGAATTTTTTAATTAAGTGATTGAAAAGTTAAGTGTATTTCTGTAGAGATTATGATATTTTTTACCAGGGACGAGAGTGGTTAGTAGAGTCGCCACCTGGCCTCTACACTAGGACCTCTAATCTTCTGCACTAGAAAGGTTTAGAATTCATATCTCATTTATGCCCTTATAATATGCCTTCTTATATATTGTAATGTTTATCAATCCCTTTTCAATCAAGCATGCATTTATATTTAAGGTATTTATGTCACTTTTTCATGTAAAGAAAGTAAAGTGGAACATTTAAAGAATACAATAATGTACATTGTATATCTAGAAAGTGGGTTATTGATTAGTTGCTATTTGACCTGACAGTTACTCGTAATTCTTGCTATTTGACCTGACAGTTACTCATAATTCCATAGGAATTAGTGGCAATTGCCTATCTCCCATCTCTAGGAGATTGGCCTTTATTAAAATGCATTTTTCATGTGACTTTTGATTAAGAAAATACAAATCCATTTTGTCAAGGAAAACACCATTTAATTATGTATAAAATCATTTGATGTGAAAGTTAGGTTTTAGCATGTAAAACAACTTATTTACTAGCTATTACAACCCCAAAATAAGCAATGAATTATAAATAGTGCAAAACCAAAAGAAATAATCCAAAGCATTAGAATGGTCCTATCTGTACATCGACTGGTTCATGCAAACTCTATAAGGCTCTAACATTAGTCCATGCGGACTACTACATAAATGATATTAAGTCCTTTCGAACCTCCACTCTAGTGAGAAGGGTCACTTGCATACAACTCAGAAGGGAAAAGGTTAATAATACCAGATAAATAACATATAAAAAAATATGCACGCCTGTATGGATTAAGTTCCTCGTGATAGTAAGTTCATGCAGACTTCACAACAATATACATAGGAATAAACATGTATGTCCATATAGACTATAATCCTTATGAGAGGGAGTCTGTACAGACTAAACAATAGTTTCAGTATGTCAACAATATACATATTAAAGAATAGAATCACTATACATGGTAATATTATTTTTAGGCATGTCAGTATGGTAAATAGAATACATTAAAACACAACACATAAGATGGATATAACACTATTATTGACCCTAAGTCCGTGCGGACTACAAATCATGCATATAACGATAGAGTTAGTGCATGTAGACTTAGACATGTTCACATATAAGTCAATACGGACTATAAATTATGCATATATCAAAAGTGTGAGTCCGTGCGAACTTAGACATGCTCACATATAAGTCTGTGCGATTAAGAGGAAAATCACACAATATTTATATTATAGAAATAGACAATTTTACAATATGAAATAGTTAAAATGATAACCTACTCTTATGACCAAGATGGGGATTACATAGAATCACCTCATTTATGATCAATCCTTAGAGATCATAGGTCCATGAAACAATAAGAATATACACAGTGATAAGCCTCAGATCTTACCTTAAAGTCAGCACCAAGCAACAAGACAATGGTTGGGTTTTAGAAGAATATATTTTTGAGTGTGGGTTAATTGGACTAGTGGAATGATTCCTCAAAGGTTTATTAGCCATTGTAATTATGATTTTTAGCCTTCTCTTTAGGTTTATTGAGACTCCATTAGGATTCCCCCTTTGATCATACCCTAAAATGGGTATTTATATGCTTAGTTTTAAGGGTTTTCCATCCAGGGGTGGTAGAATCCTTCTAGGAATAGGATTCAGTGCTTGAATAAGAATTTTGCACTTCTAGAAGTTTTATGTCGGTAGGTCCGTGTGGACTTGTACAGCTTAGTATTTGATACTTAAGATACCTTAATGATCTCAAGTCTAAGGATACTTGCTCCATTGATATGATGAGATCCTTTACTAACATTGATTATGTGTCCATGTGAAGATATCATGATAGGTCTCCAATGTACTTATTTCTCAAACAAGCATCCATATGTTATCTCTAAGCATCGTCATACTTACAGCTTTGTTAGAACTACTACTTGACCTAATCAAGAAGTATAACATATACTAGTCTATCTATATTAACAATGTCCAATATTGTTAATACTATGACTAGGGATAATTTCTGTATTATCACATTTACATTCAATAGAAATCTCACATCATGAACTCTTCATGATTTCCTTTGTACTATGATTTTATACCATGGACTTTATTACATAGTTTAAGATTATTATCAAGCAAATGTCATAACATGAGCACTAAGTAACAAAGAATGTCATTTTATTAATGAATAATTGTTTGATTGTACATGAAATTATCCCTATTACATATATGCTCTAGGGTATACAACTAACAATCTCCCACTTACACTAGAGCCAATCACCCATGTGTCTAATACCCATAGTATTTATATGATGATTGAACTTATTTTGTGATAGTGCCTTAGTGAGAGGATCAGCTAAATTCTGATCTGTAGGGACTCTCTCAATCTTCACTTCCTTTCTACTAACTATCTCTCTAATTAATTGGTAGCACCTGAGAACATGTCTGGATTACTGATGAGATCATGGTTCTTTTACCTATGTATTGGGTCCATTGTTATCACAATATAATGGTATAGGATCTATAATGGATGGTACCACTCCAAGTTCAGTAATGAACTTTTTGATCCAAACTGCTTCCTTAGCTGCATTAGAAGCAGCTATATACTCAAGTTCTATTATTGAGTATACAGTCATTTCCTGTTTGGAACTTTTCCAACTAACTAAACCTCCTCCCAATGTGAACACGTAACTAGATTGAGATTTATAGCCGTCTTTATTAGACTGGAAGCTAGCATCAATATACCCACTTACCTATAAATCCCCTTCTCTATATACTAAGAACACATCCTTAGTTCTTCTTAAGTACTTAAGGATGTTATTGATGGCTGCTAAATATTCCTCTCCATAATTAGATTAGAATCTGCTCATGACACTCAGAGCAAATGCTACATTAGGTCATGTACATAACATAACATACATGATGGATCCTATAGCTGATGCATATGGGATCCTACTCATGAATTATCTCTCCTTTCGTGTCTTTGGACACGTAAATTTAGAAAGGAATTTCCCATGTACCATGGGAATGAATCCTTTCTTTGAGAGATCCATGTTAAATCTCTTTAGCATCTTATCTATGTATGTAGACTATGAAAGACCCTATCAACCCTTTAGATCTATCTCTATAGATCCTTATCCCTAATATATAGGTTGCCTCATTAAGGTCTTTCATGGAGAACTGCTTAGACAGCCAAATTTTCACAAATTGAAGCATTGAGACATCATTTCCTATAAGTAATATGTCATCTACATAGAGTATAAGGAAAATGATTGCACTCCCACTAACCCTTTTGTACACATACGATTCATTCATATTTTTTGAGAAACCAAACTCTATGATTATCTCATAAAAATGGATGTTCTAGCTCCTAGATGCTTGCTTTAATCCATAGATGGATTTTAGAAGCTTGTATACTTTATTGCTATCATTGGATGTGAATCCTTTAAGTTGTGTCATGTACACTTCCTCTAATAGATTTCCATTAAGAAAAGCTATCTTTATATCCATTTGCCAAATCTCATAATCATAATGAGCAGTAATAGCAAGTAATATCCTTATGGATTTAAGCATTGCCACTAGTGAAAATGTTTCATCAAAGTCAATTTCTTTCCTTTAACTATAGCCTTTAGCAATAAGATGTGTTTTATAGGTAATCACATTACATTCTATGTCGGTCTTCTTCATAAAGATCTATTTACACCTATTAGGTTTTATCCCTTCAGGTGGATTAACTAAAGCCCAAACTTGGATACATAGAATCCATTTCGGATTTCATGGCCTTTCACCATAATTCTAATTCTGAACTCTTCAAAACCCCTTTATAGTTAGTAGGTTCATCTTCTTCTACTAATGTCAGATGCTTGTTCTCATCAATGAGAAATCCATATCTCTCTAGAATAATATGAACTCTAGTAGAATGTCTAGGAACTTATGTACTAGATGGCTCTTTTATTACTTCATCATCATAAGTAATAGGCTCTACATCCATCGGTTGATTTGCTTTAATTTGTGGTTCTTGAACTTCTTTAAGTTAAATTCTACTCCCACTATCTTCTCCTAAAAAAAACTCTTTTTCTAAGAAGATAACATGCTTTGAAACAAACACCTTTTATTCTAAATGATTATAGAAATAGTATCCTAAAGATTCCTTTGGATACCCCATAAATAAGCATTTATCAAATTTAGCATCTAGCTTATCTGATATTACTCTTTTCACATAAGTAGGGCAACCCCATATTTTAATATGTGAAAGAGATGGTATCTTGTTATACCGCATCTCATATGGTGTAACATCAACCTACTTGGATGGAACTTTATTTAACACATCAATAATAATTTCTAGTGTATAACCCTAAAAGGACTTAGGCAAGTCTGCAAGGCTCATCATAGATCGAACCATGTCCAATATGGTTTAATTTCTCCTTTCAGATACACCATTAT
>CANXYI011003927.1:0-10576 GCA_948208565.1 Hura crepitans
TCAATCTCCTTGTTTGGTAAAAGGAGAATTGGAGAAAATGGGTGGTAAAAGCTGTGCTTTCCTACCATTGTGCTTAATGACATGTGTAATTTTTTTCATTCATCAAATTTGGTATTTCATCCATATCAATGCAATTAAAAGAGACACACCATTATTCCAATTAAAGCGATTTAAAATGAATCATCTTACAAAGTACAAAAGTCAAATTGAGAAACCTTTAAGTATAAAGGCCAACTTTACAAGATCTTACAAGTTAGAGTGTCAAATTGTGTATTGTGCCTATTTTAATTAATTAATTCACTTTGATACATTAAAGTATGAAAAATTACGTAAATACACATTATAGTCCTTAATTAAAATTTTTGGTCCACCTCAATAATTAAGCCCAATCTTTATATTTCTATCATTTTTTTCCATTATAAGAATTATATTCCAAATTTCAAATTTTATCTCGCTACTTTGATTATTTAACAATTTAATCCTTATCAATTTCCATTTGTTCAATTCGGCCATTAATGTAAACTTCTTCTTGATTAATTTTAAGAACTCCTATTTCTATGGTTATTTAACCTACCTAAATTTCCATATAATCCTACAAGATATGAAAAATTTCAATTTAGTCTTAAAATCCTCTTAAGCTTTATTTTCAATCTATTATGATAATTATATTGCTTTTCATTATTTTCACAATTTCTTATTACAAACCTTATTAAATTAATCCTAATTAAAATGTTATAGTATTTATTTTCCTAAAACTCCTAATTAACATATAGTTCTAACACTTCCATAATAGTTTCCTATAGTTTAACCACAAAAATTAGAATACACTTTCAAAATGATGAATTAAGCATAAGTTACTCCTTTGCCCTTATTCTTACCACTTCCATCATCATTTGGCCCTTTGGAAAATTCACAAAATTTCATCTAAGTGCAAAATCCAAAACTAAACTCAAATATAGTCATTTGGAGGTCCTAATCAACTATTTGCATATTTAAAATTCAAAAATAAAAGACACTCACCACTATTATTACTATTCAAATCTTTCTTCAAGCTTAAATTTCTCAAAAAAATAAAGGCTTAAATTCAAATTTAAGAGACGAGTGTTTTGAAAGACCAAAACACAAACTTAAGTTTAATTTTCATGAATTTGATAGAAAAAATAAAAAATTTTAAGGGGAAAAAGCTATGATGGTGGTATTTTTTCTTAAAGAAGAAAAAGAATGATTCTTTTCATTTGGTCTTGCAAGAAGAAGACCAAATTTTTGTCTTTTATATTTTAGAAATGAAGAGTTAAGGTTAAATGATATATTTTAATTCAATGGTTGATATTTTCTCAAAAGACTGAAATCTCTTTTACTTTTATTATTTTTCCATCTTCCATTTACTTTCTAGAATTAAGATGTTTTTGTTTAATTTATTATTAACTCAATGGCTAAGATCAACTATGCACCATTTGATCCAATGGATATTGTTAATCTCTACACATAAATTTCCATGTTCTTTATCTTTTTTTCTTTTAATTTATTTCCTAATTTATTCTTTAATTTCATTCAATTCTAAATAATAATTATTTCATGTTCCTTAGATGTCAAAAATTATATGAGTTTAGGTAAATTTTGATCCTTAGGTCAATAAAGTCAAAATTGCCATAGAAAGTTAACACTTTGACTAAGTTAATATTCACCATGAAATTGTTCCCTGATTTTATTTTGGATTTTTAATCACCTAAATAGTCTTATTTAAATTTCAAATTTTAACCCAAATATTTATATGAATAGTACTACCTTTGATTGAAAAAGTAGCTTCTAAGTCTTAGGAGTAACTATTCATGACCCAAAATTTTTGGGATGTTACATTAAACATGATGTATAAACTTTTTTGACCTTGTATCTTAATGTTGGTACATAATATTAGTTTACTTGTAGTGTAAATATTTAGGTTGCAAATGTAAATAAAGAATGTAAAGTTAAGTAAATAATGATATCCTTATTAGTTTGGATTGTAAAAATCCTAGCATCCGTGTGGATTGTAATAAAATAAATAAACAAAACACATAATTAAGAATGTAACTACAAGAAACTTATAGTTCTTGAGATTTTGCAAACTATTATATATAGGTCTTTTGATTGAGAAAAAAATTTAGCATTTTTATCAATGATTGTCACATCATAGACTATTAAATGCATAAAAAAACTCAACAAATGGATAATCTAGAGGTATTTTGAGTGAGATTGAAAGGCAATTAGATAAGAATGTGAAAAATCATTAAGTTTGATAAAAAAAAAGGTGAATATTATGAAAAACATTATAAAAGTTAGTGTTTTAGTCTATCTGCTAAATTTCATGAAAAGTATCTTATTTTTTATTATCATATAACATAAGATACATAGAAATAAAGTATAGTTATAAAATAATGTAATTATATCTTGATAAATATTGTTGGAAGTATGTCAAATAATTAATCTTTACCTTTATTTTGTATATGCATGCTTTAAAATCTACCATATAATTATTAAATATTAACATAGTTTCAAAGATTCATTTTAAATTACTTATAGGAAGGAAACTTAATTTATGGCATCCATTTGTTTGTAATTGTCTGGTACAAAGTAAAAATATGTAATTCACATTAAGGAATTGGACTTAAGAAATATTAGTGAGCTATCATTAGTCTTCTAGAAAAGTCAAAAGGGCATAGATTTTATTGTTCTGACCATAACATAATAATTTGAAAACAAAAATGTTAGATTCAATAAAAATGGCAAAATTAGTGGGAGTATAAAATCACAAAAGTTGAAATTGAAAAAGTTAAAGAACAAAACTTTTATTATTATAGTTGTTTTTACAATTATTAAATGATTAGATAATATGTGAGAATAGCGTATTAATGATCCTAGCCCATATAATGAGAATACAATTAATGAATCTATAATAGATGAAACCATAAAGTAGCATTAAAGATATCTCATCAAATAAATGAGATATGCTAGTTCTAATGATTATGTAAGAAAGTACAATTATGACTTTAGACTTAATGATGATTTTGTTTATTTTCACATGCATAAAAAGTGTTGATTCTAATGAATGGTTTGATTCCATGAAGAAGAGATGAAGTTGCTTGTAATGATTTTAAGTCATATTGAAATGCTTAAGGGATACAAATGAGTTAAATATAAATGGGTCTTCGAGATTAAGCATAACTCGTGGCAATCTAAAAACATTTAAGAATAATTTATATTTGAATATTTCACTTAGAAAGTTGGCATTAACTATAAGGAAACTTTTCTTTAGTTTTGTATAATGACTAATGTAGAATTATTATGGCATTATGGCTCATTATGATTTAAAGTTGCAATAAATAAATGTGAAAATTCTTTTTTGTATGGAAATTTAGTTTGAAAATTTTATATGGACTAACTTGAAGGCTTTTGCAATTAAAGAAAAGAATATATAATGTGTAAATTAAGAAATTAATTTATAAACTTAAATAAGATTCCCATCAATGGTACTAAGTTTAATAATACTATTACTTTTTAGATTTAAGGAAAATACTATTGATTAATGCATATTTGTGAAGGTCAGTAGGAGAAAATTTATGTTTATAAATTATACTTGTTGATGACATCTTGCTTACTATTAATGATTTTAGCATATCACATGAGACCATGAATTCTCTCTTTAAGAACTTATCAATAAAAGATATGGTTGAGACATTCTTTGTGATTGAATTTTGAAATTCTTTCCATTAATTATAATTATAGTTAGAGTTATTTTAGAAAGCACATTTTAATAAAGGTTTGAGAGATTAAGGTTTAGGAATTATTCAACTAGTTGTATCCATATTCAAAATAGTGATAAGTTCAACCTTTATGCTATGTATAAAGAATGAACCAAAATGTAAATTAATTGAATAAATTCCTTATGCATCTATAATTGAAAAACTACAAATGAAGTACTAAGGTACTTATAACGATTGCAATCATACACTCATCAATTAAAGATCTAATCATCTAAAGATGATAGGATACTTATATTCAGTTTTTAAGAGATGCGTGGACATTGGAGAATCACATTTAGTTACTTTTTTCTATTAGTTGAAAGAGGAATCTCATAAGTAAGTGGGAGGCAATCTATCATTGCTGCAAATCTAGTATGAAAACTAAATTTGTGGCATGCTTATGGTCACTATTAATAGACTATGGCTGTGAAATTTATTTTAGGACTTAGAATTATTGACAATATTGCTAAGTTACTAAAAATTTATGTAATAATGTTGCAGCAATCTTCTATTTAAAATGACAAGTATTTCGAAAAGCGCTAAATATAAGAAATTCAAATACTTTGGTATTAAGGAAGGCATTCAAAAACAAAGAAGGTAATTATACGTACAAGCACCAATTTAATGATTACAAGATCCATTAATGAGAGGTTATCATTTAAAACATTTAATGAACATGCCAAAAGAAGGGGCATTATTGAAAATCTTATAGATGTTGTAGTGAGAATTATGTTCATTAAGTTATGACATTTTTTTAGCTCTTTAATATTGTTTTTGAATTCTTATAGTTGTCCTATTAAAGTATGATTTTATGAATACATGAATGTGTTATAAGGATGTTAATAAGACTTGTCTTGAATAAAGATCCAATGATGTAGAACTGCCATAATTCCAATCTAGTTTTTGCTTTAATCATGATTTATGATTTAACCATACGAAAAAGGATTTTGGATTAAATTTTGCACAATAATGATTTATCATTAAACCTAAAGTTGATTAGTGTCACATGGGCCAAGTGGGAGAATGTAAGAACTATGGCCAAGTCATGTGGCATATGTGATTAACTTGTTCAAATAGATTTAATAATTCTAAATTATAATGGTTAAAAGAGATATAAATTCTAATCTTAATAAGTATCGGAGTAATAGACTCCATTATAAATATGGTTAAATTTGATCCTCTCTGTACTCTACAATGATAATTCTCTCTCCATCATGAGCGATAAAAAGAAAGAAATCAAGTGTTATCAAATTCAATGGGAGATTATTAAAAATTGAGATCATAGATCAATATTATAGAATTACCAAGAGATAAGGTACTCTTTCTTGATCATTAACTAATTTGTGAAAATCATGCAGTTTAGAGATCATGAGATTATGTTTATGCAATATTAAAATTAAATTTGCATAATTATGCATGTAAATTATGATTTACAAATCGAAGTTCAATGAGATTCTAAAAATTTTTTGATTTTCAAATTAGATTGGACTATGCTCACCCCTAAGAAAGGATAAGATAGCTTCAATCATTTATTAAATTTTAATGGTAAGTTTTTCTTTTTTAAATTCGTTTATATTAAAATCAGATTTGAACATATTTAAAATAGAAAATAATGCCACTAAAAATAATAAAATATTAAAAAATCATGTAGTATATTCAAAATTAAAAAAAAAGACTACTAAAAAAAATAAATTTATCTAATATGTCAAAAAATTAATTACACACAAACTTAAGATAATATAAAAATTATAAAATAATTATAAATAAAAAAATATAACATTTATATGAAAATGATATAAATATTAAAAATATGTAAATAATATGTTATACATATTTAACAAAATACAAGAATAATATAATATGTCGTAAAAGTTAAATAACAAAAAAAAAACAAAAGTATTATAATGTATTATAAAAAATTAAGATATAAAAATTAATTAATCAAATTAGGATGGATTCCCATTGAAAGTAACTTATCCATATCCATATAAAAATTTTTAGATCAGGACTTAGCAGGCATGCACGAAAAAAAAAAAAAGTATACCAGTAAATATCAATTAATGATATAAATAGTAAAAGGGTGAGATCATACAATAAGTTGGGTCATAAATAAATAAAAAAAATTTATTGGTTATAGACAAGTTATAAATAAAATTATACAAAATTTTTTATTTAATTTTTAGAAAAATTTTCATAAAAATAAAAAATGCCACTCATTATTAATGAATGTTTAATATTTTTGAAGTGTAATTTTTGTATAAGATAAAGTTAATTTTTATTCGTAAAGTTTTTAAAGTAGCAAATATATATCTATGTTTTCCATATTTATCTCTAAACTTCAAAAATAATAAAAAAAAAGTACCACTTTAAATGTTAACGCATCACAGTATGACATGTGTCTTCACCGTTAGGAGTAAAAATCTAACTACTTTATGTGTTTACGGGCAAAAATGAGTTATTTTTGAAAAAATAATGATAAATTTTAGTTCAATTAGTTTGATTTCAGTGATGGAACCTAACAGAAAAAATAATTTAAGTTATATTCTGACTACTTTAAAAACTTAAATAAAAATGATTTTTTGAACGAAAAATTGATAATTTTATTAATCGTAACAAAATTAGTTATAAAGAAATTTAATTAAAATACTCTTCAAATATTAATATTTAGCTGTCACGTTTTAAATATAGTTTTAATGAATTGATTTAAATAAAAAAAATTATAGTTATTCCCAAAAATTTTAATAATATTACTATAAATTAACTAATTTTCACAAAGGGCGATAAAATCTAAAATAATTGAATATTTCAAACAATAGACTTGAAATTTGGATTAGATTGCTTGAGTTATTGGGTAGGTTTGGGTTAAAATTTTTTAGAATTTTTTTAGTCGAATGAAACCCTAATTAGCTTAAATTTTAATTTTAATTTTAATTTTATTTATCAAAATTTTTAAATATATATTTTTATATTATAATTAGTTTTGTGGATTACTAAGTAAATGTAAAGTTATCTATCAATTAATTTAAAATTTAGAATGTAATATGATGGATATTTAATTATTTTTCTTTTAAATTTTTATTATAAATCCAAATATAATTTCTAATTATTTGAGCCTTAAATAATTTGATTTGAAATATTTTATATTGTATGAGTTAAGGCCCTATAAAATTTGACTGCATTGGAAGAAAGTTTAAAGGGAAATTTTTGTTTCAAGTTTTTCAAATTGAGTCAAAACCAAGTTATTTTATATACCTATACTATTTATAAAAGTACGACAAGGAGGTAAACTTTCCAAAGCTAAAATATTCTTATCATTATATTTAATTATCATGAAAATTTTGTATTTAAAATGAAAACTTTACTAAATCGAAACATGTATTACTAAAAAAAATGAATTAGAATCTAAATGAGAATTTCACTAAGTATGAAGATATATTATTAAATTAGATATATCTCAAGTAGATATATTCTTAAATAATATATTTTGTTATATCTTTTACCAAATAAATATTTTTTTATTCGGATTATTAAATTTTTTTAGTAAAATATTTAATATTCCTATATATTTACCTATTTTAGAATATTAAATCTATTGAAAATCATATTTAAATTTCTATTATAAATTGAACAAATCTCTATATAAATTAATAAATAAGACACAAGATTAAATAATACCAATGTTAAAATTTATTTGCTAGAGAATGATTTTCCATAAGAACAATTATTTGTCTTGCTATTAAAATGTATTTCAATAGAGACAATAAAAATAATTGTCAAAAATGAAAAATTAAATGAGATATATACTAATTTAATTAAAAATGTTAAACACATGTAACCCATTTGTACTTTTACTTGTGTAGTATAATTAAAAAAATTTAGAGAGGCCAATTTGTAAAATTTAAAAACTGTTTTAAAAATTCTAAAGATACGAAGGAATTGTACATTTAGTAATTAATGGATTTATTTATATTTTCACTATTAGCATTACAAATAAGATATTTTCATATTACTATAGAGTAGCAATGACATTTCAAAAAAAAAAAGAATTATAGAAAAAAAATAGTTAATGCTCAAAACACTAAATGAAAACCATAAACTATAAGTCGATTATCTATGTCAGTTTCATATTTAGACACTACTACATCGATTAAATCTATTTCTTATTTTATATCAAATATGTTTTCCTCATTTATAGGCTCATATACTAGATTCTTATTTTTGAAGAAAATTTTCTTTAAGTTTTCCTTTCACTTAGTCTTATGAGGATAAGAATTAGTCTTGTGACTTTTTGAGCCACAAATCCAGCAACATAAATAACTACTCAGAGGTTTTCCTTTAGATCATTTGGATTCTCTCCTATATTTTCTCTTAAAGGCTTCTATTTATCATTCTATAAAGTTGGTTTTTCTTCTAATAAACCTAGAAGGTTTGTCTAACCTTTTCATCTCATCTCTTCCTCTTTCGATATTCTCTTTTTTGGTACCTTTTAAATTTTTTCTTATAAATATATCCAATTCTCACTTGATTGTCATGTTTAGATGGACAACCATACCTTTCTAGGATATTCATATTTGAGAACAACAACTTTTATTCAAATTATGAAGATATTTTGCATCTTGCCTTACTTGAAGCTTTGTACACGCTTTTTCCATGGCATATTTCACTATCTGTATCTTTCATCCAAGGCTATCTACCACTTTGTCTTTGTTTAGAAGTAATTGATAGGCTATTTTGGCTACTTTAAGCCATGGTTTTGGAAGCTTGGCAAAAAATATTTTTGACAAGAAATTTTGAGTTACAAAATTAAGTTGTAATAATATTTTAGGAACTCATATGAAGCTATTAGAAATTGCTCTTTTTCTAGGGATTTTGTTGACAATGAGAATCCATAAAATTCTCTTTTTAAAGCATCTACTACTGTTACAATCACGCCATTTACTAGCAAAGCTTTATCTATTTTATATGTTATTTATTATTCTTTACTAACATGGCCTAGTATTTTTTAGCATTTTCTACCAAGATGGCTTTGCAAAGTTTATAGACTTATTTTGTATTAAAGCTTCCTAACTTTATTACAAACCTAATTATAATAGCCCACTCATTTATCCTCTCAAGAGCTTTCTTTTCATAATCTAAATTGAGAAAAGCTGCAAGGCTTAGTATTGACCTCAACGAGTTTTTCCTTAGGTATGAATTCATCCTTCATCCTATCGGGCTAATTGGGTTTATATAAAGTCTTTTTTGTAGCGAAAAGCTCATGAAATATTCTATCATCTATGTGAATTAAAGCTTCCGCTACCAGAATTAGAGATTTTCCAAGGGTCTTGAGCTAAATTGAAATTGTCCATATTGGCCGCTTTCTTTTTAAAAGCTAAGATAAAGGAATTATTTTTTCTTTTCTTAATTTTTTTCATTTTTTTAAGGATCATCTTTTCTAGATACCTCAAGTTTTTCTAACCTATATTCTCTTTTGACTGCATCAAGTATTTTATTCACAAATTTTCCTAGCTCACTTACTAAAGCTTGTTTAGCGTTTGATGTACTTTCAACACTCTATATGGCATGATAGTGCTCAATAAGCCTATTTACTTTATCCTTTTAAACTTTTCTTTGATGATAATTGATTATTAGAGTTTGAGCTCTCTATTGTCCTCCTATTTTGTTATGGGAAGTTTTCAAGAATAAGTAAATTCTTCAAGACCTTTTTTTTTCCTTTATGAGGACCAAGTTCAATGACATTTACTTAATTTTGGGTCAACCTAAAGTTTATAGACTAAATAGATATCCAAACCAAAGTTCAAGGGCTGCTTGTGCAAATTTTGCTCTTTTACCAACAATAGGTAACGTCAAGGACTTTTTGGATATGATTCTCAAATATGAGAGAGTTTTGACTTATAATTGATGTTAATGGGCTTTTTAGATATACACTGAAAGTTAAAGGACTATGGATGCAATTTATTGTATATATAATTTGTACTAACTTCACATATAAAATATCATAGACATATTACCTTGATTTAAAAAAAAAAGAGATATGACTTTAAGCTTATAAAAAATAGTGGGGATAGTTCTCGCTTGTGATAACATTATCATTAGGATTATACATGACCATATCCCATTATCAAATAAACGAGTTATTAGTGAATTAGTAGTATAATAATGATACGATGGTGTTAATTTTTTTTTTTTATAAAACACATTCCTAAATCCTTGAATTATTTGATTTTTCTTGATTGAGTCCATAAACTATTAATTAGAATGATATTAGGTCATTTTTTTAATAGATCTGCTATGTTTGTTATATATGTGCCATCAAAAACTCATGTAGCCAAATTGAATATGCTAACTTAGACAAAAAAAATAATATAAAAATACCACTGTAGTAAAATTGTAAAAAAAAAAGGAAAGAAAGAAAGAAAAATGATATCAAGAGACAATATTTGGCAAATGATATTCCTCTACTCCTACAATCATCTTCTCTAGCAAAATAACAATCCTTATTAGACCTTAATCCAACCATATTTAACTAACTTTAGTAGCCTTAGTTGTCAAAGCGAAGGCCATTTGTATTTGCCATTGAACATTATCAATCTTTTGCTCTACTCACTCCAAAACTTCATATAACCTATGAGACAAAGAAATGGTGGAAGAAAAGAAGTGAGTCTTCTAATTCCAACATAAATCTTTTATAATATTTATCTAAAAGAAAATTATAAATGGGCAAAGGAAAAACCTAATGAGCAAAAGCTTGAAAATTGTTGTATAACTAGTAAGTAACGATGAATTTTAGGTTTCTA
>CANXYI011003939.1:0-10795 GCA_948208565.1 Hura crepitans
AACTAAAAAAGCAATGCACAATTGCCAGTGCAACAGAAAATCTTTTTTCATATAGATAGATTTGATAAAATTCTGTATAAGTTGCTTTGTTATAATAACCTTTTTTAAGAGATTATTGCATAACTTATGTAGGCCATACTGACTGCTGTAATTTATACAAGCCACTGCACTCACTCAAAACCCTAATGTAAAACTCTCACTATTAAATGCTTCCATCTCTTAAAGGAGGCATATGCATAACCAAAAAAGTATACTGGTAAACACTCAAAAGTGAATCGACTAGTTACGCTTGTGATATAGATGAGAACAATAACCAAAAGCAAGTTTTTAAAGATCTAAGTACCTGTTTGCTAGTTTCAGACTGCATATATCCCAGAATTCCATCAACAGTCCACTCTGGAATAGTGGGAATTTTTGAAGTAAAGTCAAAAAGCATCTCCATAGCTGCGCGATTACCTCTTGCTGCTGCAACCTGTATCGGTTTCAGGCCATCCTGTGGACCAGAAAGAACCCACACTCGGTTCCAAACAATTATGAGGTCTCAAATCAACGAGCATATAGGCAAATAAGAGAAAATACAGATACAATAAACCAAGGTTATTTATTCATCAAGCAAATGTATGCAGTGATGGTCTCACGTCATCAACAGTATTGGGATCAGCCCCTGCTTTTAGCAAGCAGTTCAAGATGTCCAGGCTTCCATTATCGGCAGCAATATGCAATGGGGTGGCTCCCCCAGCATGAACATTGACATCAGCACCTGCCTGCACACAGGTAACAAAAAGTTTTAGTGCCAGTAAACAGCACAAAAGCATGAAGATACATGCATAAGGAAAAAAAAATCTTTTACACCATTCCAAAGTCCTAGTCTACATCAAAAATGAGAAGTTGACTTCGCAATTTCCATAAAACCGGTTACATGAGTAAAAGATCCAGGGAATTTAACAACCAGGCACAAAACAGTCAATCATAAACGAGTATTTGTGCTACCTAATTTCCCACTCCGTATACCAAGAATAATTTTCTTTTAGGAGGGAAAAGGAATAGGGAGAAAGAAATTAAGAAAGCCCCTCTCTGGCTTATTCTGCCCAATCAATAGAAACAACAAATTGAAGACCCAAAACAGCCCTTTTTAAATCATTGTAACAGTGGAAAAACATAATTCTCAATTCCCAAATTTATTCAGTGTATATAACTCTATATGATTTGGTAAAAAAACTTCTTTTTTTCCTCCCAAGAAGAGAGTAAATCATCAATCCATAACCACAAATAAGCAGTTAGAAACATCAACAAGGATTCTATAGCAAAACTCTCTTTTTAATAAGGAAAGAAACATGATTCCTTTCTTTTTTATTTTCAGTCTTCCAGTTATTTATATCTAAAAACTGAGTATGTACCACTATCACAATCAATTTATTATGATCAGTGTCAGTGGATCAAACGAGATACCTGAACCAATGATTCTATACATGCTAATGAGCCTGCAGCAACAGCTGACAACAGTGGAGTTATATTATCTTCAGTTTCAGCATTAGGCTGCAAAAGAATATGAGATACCATAGGAACTTCAGGCATACTCTCACTTAGAAGCATTGAATCATCTTTTTTGAATTTGATAGAAAGCCAAGAAATGAAACAATTAAAGCAACAGTTATCAGAATCCTATAGTTATGGACTCGTATCACACAATTCAATTCAAATTCCCACCCAATCAATACGAAACTATGTGGTGAAGAGCAATTGTACCTGAATTGAGGCTGAATCAAACCAAAAGATCAAGAGTTCTTCCAAAAGGATCAAGGTTGCAATTTTGAGCTAAACAGCACTGTAGGATGTCATAGCTTCAAAACCTAAAATCTAGCTTCAATGCTACTATGGAAGGAGTCCCTAGACCCTCCCTAGGTATTTATCTTCCAACTACCACTCTTTTCGCTTTCCTTCTTCTCTTTTTAGATTTTCTACCAATCACGTGTCAGCTACTTTTGTCAAGTTATGACACTTCACACCCCTATATCGTAACTTCCTAATTTGAATTAATATATTCTGTTTTATTATTTTACAATTTGGTCAAGTTTAAACACATATTTTTTGCATATGCACAATAACAACACATTCTAGAATTCTATTTAATAGTTTATACAATAAAATTATAAAAGAAGTAAGATATTCTTATGAATTTGTAATAGATAACGTGTCATTCTATCATAAAGAAGCTTCCTAATTAGCCTAATAATGACCTTTTATTTGTCAAAATATGTCATTTTTCAATTAACCTAATTAGACTAAAAATGCCAGGGTAAAACTAGTCATCTATGATATGGATTCTACTATATGTCATTTTTCAATGCATTTATTTGCTTTATGCACGCATATGTTTTTTCCATTAATTTTGAAATTTGAACCAAATTTTACAGCTTGACTCAATTCTATTCTCAGTTTTACGACTATGGTTAACATCACCGCTACTGTAGCAATAGTGATGCATCATAATATAATGGCTAACAACTAACTTTGGTATGAAGCTTCATTATATGAAAAATAGAAAACCGTGTCATAAATTTCCCCCAAAACAGAAGATAAAGATCTTTCTCTCTGATGTTTTAATGGAAAAATAATAAAATACATCCAAGCCTACATTTGAGAACTAATCAAAGTATAAAAAAGAAGAGAAAGAAAAGAAAAGAAAAACAGTGCATATTACATTAGCATGGTGCTCCAACAAAACTTTCAAAGCATCATTCTGAGCATGGCCAGCAGCCCAAATCAGTGGAGTACCAGAATCGCTTTGGGAATCAACCTCGACACCCTTGGAAAGTAAATGCTTTAGCAACTCAATGTTTCCTGCAAACAAGAATGATGGACATATCAAAATGATAAATGAATCTAAGGAAGAAGATATAACTCTAACTTTATATGCACATGAGCCACATGTGATTTATCGGAGGGACTAAGCAAACAGCAAAATCCCTCTGCAGATTCTCAAAACTTGCTCCTATCAACAGCGAAGAAAGAGAAAAATACATAAAATACCTATCCCTGCAGAATGATGCAAAGCTGTAGCCCCTAGATCACTGGCTATAGTAGGGTCAGCACCACATTCAAGAAGGTATACAGCAGTGTCTGTATGTCCTTGCCGAGCAGCATGAATGAGAGGAGTCTCACCTGCATTAAGCAACAATACTCACAAAAAGGCCATAAACAATATCATAGCCACAGATTTTTTACAGAAAAAGGAATACATCTTATCAATGTAAATGGTTGTTGTGTGAAGTAAACATAAGTGTAAACAATAAAATCCAGATATACAGGAGGCAAGGAAAAAAAGAAAAAAAAATCTCCCGCTGTGGTCCAGACAAAACAAAACCTAGACAATTTTATATTACTCAGCTCAAGATTGATAGCTAATGCTGATCTTATAAGCGCATATTTCAGAGTTTTCATTAAGCTCAAAGCAATGTAATGGAATACAAGATTAAATGGGACAAAGAACAAAACGAGGAATTTCTCACTAAAAAGATTTTAAAAAAAAATAAGGGCATTAAACAATTACAGTGATGGAAATTTTGAACATTAATTCAGTACCATCTTCGTCCTCTGTGTCCACATCAAGCTTCAAGTCATCCACCAAGTACTTAATCACCTCAGTCTTTCCCTCTCTCGCAGCGAAATGAATTGCCCCACGTTTGTTAGCATCCTTAATATCCGCCACAGTTTTTGACATGCCTTTCCCATCATCCAGCTGTGCTGCTATTTCTACGTAAAGAAAACCCAGAAAACAAAACTATCAACCCAAAAAGAATTAACAAAAAAACCAGCTAATTACGATTAATTGAAGAAAAAATTAATGGGAAGGGCTTCTTAGTTACTCTTTAGAAGATCAAGGTTTCCATTACAAGCAGCAGTAAGAAATTGCTGAACTTTCTGTCTCACTGCAACCGAAACCAATTGAAAAAAAAAAAAAAAGAAAGAAACTTCAATGCAAGATCAATTTTTTATCAAATTGCTGAGCTAAGAAACTGATTCCCGCATGTGAAATAGAAGAAGGGAGAGGTGAGACCTGCAAGGGCATGAGAAGCATCGGGGGCCATGGCGAGCTTGACAATGAAATCAGACAGAGTGAAACACTGAATCTTAATAAAAGAGGTTTCGAGGTTTCGAGGTTTCCTATATGGAAAAAGAGACAATCTCTACTTTCACTTAAGTGCTGTAATTGGTTGACAACGCAGAGAAATCTGGCAAGACTTGCAAATGGAAGTTTCTGGCGTTTATTACCAACGCCAAAAACCGCAGGGTTTAATTAACCCCTTCTTCAGTTCTTCTACTCTCTTTTTTTTTTTTTTTTCTTTTCCATTTTTCAAAATTCATTTTATTGAAAGGACTTTATTTAAAATTAATTTAACATTTTAATTTGCACACTTTTACAAAATTCATCTTATATTTAAATTTATTCCAATTTAACATATTTAATTTATTAAAATATACATGATATATGCTATTAGATTTAAAAATAAACTATTTTATGTGACATTAAAATGACTTTTATATATAAAATGCGCATTTAAATAATATAAATATATTTAAAAATATATAAAATTAAAAGTTAATATTATAAAGTTTTATATTATTAATATAATCAATTGCTAACTATTAATTTCATGTGTTTTCATCTATATTTACATTATTTAAATGCATAATTCACATTCTTTTCAATTAGTCATGTGCATAAACGAATTAAAATCGAAAATTGAATCGAACGGTTAACAATTTGATTTGATTCATTTTTAAAATGATAATTTGGTTTAATTGATTCATTTGGTTCTTGTATGACGAAAATTAAAAAACCGAACCAATTGAACATTTGAAGACAATGTCGTTTTTATTATTTTTATATATAAAAATATAAAATATATAAAAGTTCGGTCTATTCAGTTCTTTTAGTCGATTCTCCTTCAATTTTAATTTTTTTCAATTCGATTCTTAAATTTTTTTATTTGATTTCGATTTTGGATTCTCTCGGTTTTATTTTAAATCGAATCAATCATATGCATACTCATACTTTCAATCGTATCAAATATTTTGTTACTATATAAACATTATCAATACTAAATAGATATATTGAATTGAAATATATCTAAATAAAAAAAATTAATTTTATAAAAGTCGCACAATATAATAAAAGAGTGCAACTTGAAGTGTAAACTATAGAGTTTTAAAATAAGAAGAAATTTTAAGACTTTCTACATTAGATAAAATAAGTAATTTCAATTTTAAATAGAAAAAATATTATATACTTAATCAATCAATAACTTGTTCATACCTTAAAATAAGCCTAAATTACATATTAAATATAAACATCACATATCAAATTTTATGATTTACTATAATATTTTTTTTATCAATTTCGACATTTTTTTATTCAAAATATTTATTTCCTATCTGCTAGTATTTATTGACTAGATATACTACCACATTGAGAAAATTTATCAATTGGTTTTGCGAAATTAACTTGCATAAATCTTTTTTTTATTTTGGGAGCATTTCCTAATACCCTTAGAAAGTCTAAAATCACGAAGATAGACTTTGTGAGACGAGTAGAAAAATTGCATAAGTCAACCATGTTTATTCATCACATATGCCAATAATTTCACTATAATTCCACGAAAAAGGTACGAGTAGTTGATTTTTTTTCACTAATTTTTTCTGTGATTGGATATTATAATTTTTTGGATATATATATATATATATATATATATATGCGCGCATAAACAAATTTATATAATAACTTACTTTTTTATTATATACATATCGTTAAGTTAAATTTCAAGTTTTATATCTTTAAAAGTTGATATGAAATGGTAAGAATACGAAAAGGGTTTTGCATGAGATGGAAAATGAAAACTATTCACCCCACACGAGGTTTGTGAATAAGTGATTTTTTGATAATAAGCAATGAATATCCATATTTCTAATAAACAGGGTGTATTGAACTCATAATTTATTAGATACTTTTTATGAATATTAACTAAGTATCGTAAATAAATTGCTCCCGAATTTTCGATCATTTAATAACCAGAGTCATTCTCGGATAAATGATCACTGTGAGTCAAACTCAATAGAATTCGATCAATCTTTTTTTCGTCGTTAAGGTAGAGAACTGAACTAAAAATTCTTTCTTTATCATCAATTGAATCACTTTTTCAAGAAATATGAGACATCTAAGTCATACAAGTAAAGATATTTCATTTTTTCTCCCTTAATTAAAAATATCTAATTCGAATTTTTGATACCAACTATCTTTACATGCTTGAAATTAAGCTCTCTACTCGAATAATGTATTTCAGATACCATAACAATGATATTTTCTAAAAAAAAAAAAATCTAAGTTTCATATTTGTTCTCTTAGCAGCTTAACTACATGAAAATAATAAAAAAGAATGTAACAATGGCTGAAAATACAAAAGAATATTCGCCAAAAAAAAAAAGAATTGGTTTTCCATATTTTCCCATAATTTTACCCATACTTTTCCAAATTTTTTTAAGGCCTGACCAAAAAGCAAGTTGTAAGGATTTCTCATTCTTTAGCAATAAAATACCATTTTATATTACAATATTTAAAAAAATTATAACTTCTTTCTTTTATAATTATATTTTAATTAATGAATTATATAATTAAAACCGTTATCAAAATAAGTTATAAGTTTGAACAGTATAATGAGTTAAAATTGAAAAGTTAAAATATTATATGATAAAAAATTACCGATTTAATGATTTGAAATTTAGTTGTTTTATGTGATTTTAAAGTCACAAGATAAAATCACAGAATACACTATCATTATTTTAACGACGTAAACAAACATAATTACGATAGAATACAATATATTAATGAACTATGAAAAGACATAAAAAAAACGCATGTTCTTATATTATATCTCTAAATTGTGATATATTAAAATGATATATAAATTGACTCCAAAGTTATATATATATTTTTCATATAAGGACCCAAAAATACGTGTAATTTAAAAAAAAAATAATGAAAATTAGAGAAAGGAATAAGGAGAAGATTTTGAAGGAAGTTGATGCAAAGTTGATAGTTGTCTATGGAAACAAAATCCTCATCAAAAGCCAAACGGCACAATTCCATTTTCAATCCTTTAACTTTTCTTCTTTCTTTTTTGTTGGCCTAATATCAATAATATATTAAATTCTAGACAAGACCCTAATTTATTTTTTTTAACAAATTGAAGCCAATATTTCTCTCCCTGGTTCTCTATTTTTCTTTATTTTTTTCTTTTTTGATGATTTTTTTGTCCCTTTCTCTCCTACTCAAGCAAGCCATCCCATACTTCTTCCATCATATTGACTGCAACACTGAACATGCCACGGCTTGTGCCCAATGCCTTAACTTCGTCTTCACATGTTTAGGATCATCCCCTGCTCAAAACCCACCATTCCACACCCCTAATTAATATAATTCTATCAAAAAAAATTGTATATTTTGACTTTATTTGTCCAAAAATTGCAATTAAGCCCTTGCATATGCTTAATTACTACCTTGAAACCTTTCAGGTTTGTTCAATTCATTAAGCTCTTATTTGACATGTGCAATATATATATATATTAAGCTCCTAATTTTTAATTTTTATTCATTGAAAACCCTAAAAAAGGTGATTTAATTTGCATATGCCTCCACACATTGCATATTCTATTAAATGAAGATTCATTTGAATAAAAAAAATTAGGGACTTAAATGAATAAATATATGAATAGTCAAGAAAAGTCAGAATGTGAGTGATGCTACTGTGTGTTGATGTACATCGTTAGATCAAAACGCGAGTAAATCACTTTCTTATCTAACGGTGCGCATTCGTGCACACCGACGTATGAGCGCATCCAATCATTACTCTTAAAATGTACGTATATAAAAAATTATAAAGATAATTATAAATTTAAATTCAATGTTTTGAGATCATAATAATTGAATCGTACATTTGTTTTCAACAATTCAAACTTTATTTCAATTTTATATTAAAAATCAAACTATTTACTCATTAATCCATAAAATAAAAATTTAAATTTTTTAAATAATAAAATTATTCTTTTAATGGGTTGCATGTGCATAATCATTATATCAATAAATTACTTTAAAAATATTGATAGGATATTATCAAGATTAGCATATTGGATTTTATGTAATTCTACCTTACTAAATTTAACATTTTAATTGCTAAACGGTAAAATGAAGGCAAATTTGTAATTATAGCAAAAATATATACGTAGAGCTTACGATACCTGGACAGCATATTTTCCAATCAGTCGGTTCACTGCTAGGGCTTCCAAATGACGACGACCTTGTGCCAAGAGACGTCGATGATCTTTGGCTATGCGGCGTCGATACTGGGCTTGGCGAAAGCTGTCTGTTAACCGCAAAATAAAGATCCAATGCCGGTATCGTACTGCACAATCGCTGTCCTTCTTCCTCGTTGAACCCAAACCCTAGTTCTATACACCCTTTCAATTCATTCAAATCTTCATCCGTTAAGTCATCGGAATCCACCATGCTATTCTTCATCAGAATCTGCCGGCGCCGCCTCTCCCATGCAATATCTCGCCGAGTCTCGCACATCGATAGCTGCTTCGATAACCGTTTCTTGTTTTTCCATCGCGGCGGCGCCAATGGCATCCGTTGCAACTCCTCCGAATCCGATTCGCTTAGTGACGGTGATGATGAGGAGGATGATAAACTTTCATTTTTGGTCTTTAGCTCGTGATCGTTCATAATTTTGTTTCGATTCAAGTGCACAGCTTTTGATTGAAAAAAAAAAGTGAATTTACAGGCAGCAGCGGCGGCGGGAAAAGGGGCCGTCGGCGCCGCCGATGAACTGGAGAAGTGTGGGACGGGGGGCGGGGTTGATTATGATTAAAAAAGATTTGATATTTTTATGAGTTAAATATAAAAATGTATTGATTAAATAAAAAGAAGAACCCACACAAAACACCAGACCCGACCAGCTCAAGGAAGCAGAGCTTCGGTGGGCTTTAATGGCCGAGGAAGAGGAGAAGCTGGCAGGTACAGGTTTGCGGCTCTCTCTCCCATCCGTTGGGAGGTTTGTTTACTGTTAAACCATTCATTTATAACTTCCTAATGTTAATTTTGGAGGATTTTAATTTGGGATTTTATTTCATTTTTTCATTTTTCTATTTTAGAGATTTTCCAGTTACTTTCTTCTAAATATGTTAACTCTTTTTTTTTCTTTCTAGTTTAAAACTTGGTAAAAAAAAAAATTCTGTTATTATTTACACAACTATGCATACATATAAGCAATACGTTCTTTCTGATTTACGTGAATTACATTATTATTATTATTATTATTAATGAGAATTCAAGATATAAATTAAAAGGATAGAAATCATAAATTAAAAATTGGGTAATTAAAATTTTTAATTAATATAAGAGAAAAGTGATATAGAAGGCATTGCCAAAAAGAGTAATATAATAAGGTATGCTACATATATTCACTGCAATGTTTTCCCTTTCTTTTTTTTTTTTTTTATGTAGAATTCACTTCAATTTAGATTAGTACGTCGTTGATTGCTATGCTATTTATTGCAAATTATAATAATGTTTTTAATTATTTATAACTCACATCAATTATATTCTAAAATAAATAAAATAAATTGTGATTTTTTTCTTACACGAAAATGTATTTATCCACCTTGTACGTGAGTGAAACCATACACTGCATTTTCAGTCTAACATCTTCAATGGAGTGGTAATAAGCAGATGATAAACAGTTGGAAAAAACTTTCTGCAATAGTCAGTAGGAAATATCGAGTATAGAAAAATCAGTTTTTCTAAACACAACAATCTTTGATTGGTTACACTTTGCTTATCCGATTAAACCAGTTAACTTTCTGTTTCTTGCTTACAGAAAAACTTCTTTCTCCTTTGCTGAGTTTTCCTGTAGGCCGGGCCGTTTTAATCTTTCTTCCTTCCTCATCAATTGAGCCATGTACATAATCAATGTCCATAAAGAATTCCTTTTTCTTGCTTGTTTTTCTATTCTTTCCAATATTGTGTGCAGTGCAGAGACACCAATGCAACCTATGAACTCCCAAGCTCCAATCAACCCCAGTCCGCGGATTTTTCGCGGGCTTTACTTTTATCCAGACGAGTACGGTTCCTTCTTCTCAGTGCAAGCTTCAGGAGTTACTCTGTTGAGCAATATCAGTACTTCAATCACTTTTCATGCACTTACTCAAGCTTACCTTATAAAAGTGTTTTCTTTAACTCCTGTGAATTCTGATACTCTTGACATCAGTTTTCTGCCATCTAATTATTCTAATCATTCTTTTGCTTTGTTAATGGTATCGAGCTTGTACCCATCCGGGATGATCTCTTTGGTTCAGGGCCAGTGATGGAGTTTCTTAATCCAAATATCAGCGCTGAGAATGCGAATTTAGATATATGTATAGGTTTGAATGTTGCAGAGGCTCTGGTGATCCAGGAAGAGCTTGGTTCAATGATGATCTTTTTGTGTATAGTGCATCAATGGGGTTCTGTATGCTAGCAGACAGGCAGTTTCCGTCCAGGGTATGTAGCTCCCCTGGATATTTATTCATCATCAAGGAAAACGGGAGAGAATTTCCAAGGCAATGATATCATGTTCGATGGTTATTTCATGTTGATCCCGATTTTACATACTTCGTAAGGTTCCATTTCCGTGATTTTGTACCGAGTAAACCGAATCAAGATGGCGTTTAGCATTTACATCAGCAATCAAAGTGCTGAAGC
>CANXYI011003957.1:0-10731 GCA_948208565.1 Hura crepitans
AAAGAGAAAATAAGTTACACTCTTACAGTAACATAATGTACACAGAGGATGAAAAATGTTCATGATCATAAAACTCGTAATATACGGTATATAATGAAACAGCAATATCAAGATGATTTTGTTCATTAGGTTACATATGTGAAACATGATGTTATTTTATGACTCATGTAAAGTCCATGGTGTATAAGTTACACGAAACAGTGAGATCATGAATATTTATTATACAGGTGATGGCACCCCAAGTATGCCCAGAAAATAATGTCAGTAATTCATGTATATGAATGGTTGGTAATGATAGTAACGGATCGATCAAAAGTAAGTGGAATTTCAAATTTTGAATAAAATAAATGACTCCAGTAATTGAAGTAAATATTAATGACACCATGTGTAAGCCTATATAAGTTAGATAGTACACTGGATAGGTCAACCGATCACCTAAGGAATAGAGTAACTGCTAGATATTTGGTATTGCCGTCACCAAGTCCATTTGGGCCACCACATAAACACATATAGTACATTGGTATAATCAGTCATACAGTGACTTGTTATGATAATTCATATAGGTGTAGCCACCGGCAGGTTCTTCAGAACCACTGCACATATATTCATGCAGGTGCAGTCGCCGTGGAGGTTCGTTAAGACCATTGCACAATTTTTGATGTTCCATTATGCTAGTGTAGCAGCCATCAGGTCCAAACTATGGGCCACTGCATACTTCTATCCCTTTAGTCCAATAGTGAGGTTCTATCTATCAAATATGGACTTCCATAATTAAAGAGTTAATAAAAGTAGAAAGTAATAAGAAAGGTTTTAATGATCGAACAAAGAATATTGTATGATTAACTCATATACAGAATAAAAGTGACTTAATCTCATTTAGAAGAATAGAATTATGGTGACAATAAAAAAACTAATAAGGAAATCAATATGGTAAATTATGATAATTATTCAGATACAGGAATTGTTATAAGAATATAAACAAAAGCATGAAGTTAAATAAATAACATACAATTTTCATAGTGTGTGGTAATTAATGTAAGAAATAATTATATCATATTATGTCAACCTATGAATGTAATACATATGTAAAGAAAGGATGATGATATAAAGAAGTGATTAAGATGTTAATAAGCATTAGATAAGAATACTTATAATTAAAGTAAGTGGAATGATTATGAAATACTGATGGCAAAAGAACTATTAATTCAATTTTATATTGTTTATTAGAGAGAGAGAATAAGCTATATAAGTTGTGTGGTCAAATGTTTGCATTGCTGAATGTACATCAAATCTAGTATCATACAAGTATTTATTTGTTGGGAAATAAGAATGTTATAAATTGTTAATGTTATTATATTCATGATGCATGCTTGTGTGCTTACATGTTACACATATATTTCATTGAATACACCATTGAGCATCATTGCTTAGTGTACTGGCTTTTACTGGTGCATAGGTAGTAGACAAAAGAATAAGTTGCAGCCTTAAGCAAAGCAGCGCAAAATAATGAGTTGTAATTTGGCATCATATGAGAACATGTGAGTAATGATATTAGATTAGCACTCATGTATAAGTAAAGATAGTGGGCCCCAAGTTATATGATTATATATTTGTGTTGATAGTTAGTAGTAGTAAGATAGTTAAGTTTGTGCGATGTCTTCCATTCGAATTTGGCAATCAGATTGGGCTAGAGATGTCGTTTGTGGGCATTAGAGTGTTACAGTCATTGCACAATTTTCATTCTGCTATCTAGTGTTCTTAGGTGTAATCTTTCAGGATGGACAATATTAACAGTTAATCCAAGTTAATAGAGAAACCATGTTATGAAATAAATAGTGATTTACTTGTGAGAATGAAAATATATCAGCTAAACATATGCATTGTTGTATATAATATGTAGTTATATGTTAAACATTTAAACTATTGTATATTGTCTATAATTGCATGGTTGCATTTGTTTGAGTGTGTATATGCATAGTGTTTTTCCCAAATTCACCACAGAGTTATACTCAATATATCAGTATTCCGATGCACAGGTAGGAGATAGGGAAAGCATAAGAAGAATAAAGCTTTTATAGCTAAAGAGTGTCCTTGAGGTACAGTTCTTTATCTTATTTTGGTTTGTAATTAAGTGTGTATACTCATGTATAGCTAGAATATGGGTATGGGTAGTAGAATGATAAAAGTGAATATTGTTATAACTTATGCTATGTAAATGACAATGAAGAAACGAAACTAACTATTTTATCTGTATATTTCTGATGATAATGGTTTTGAGACCCTGTGACTGCTAATATATATAAATATATTGTGATGTTATTATCGTATAGGATGAGTTGAGGGCACTAGGTGGGTCCATATGCTTGAGATGTTGATGATTGATATATATAAGTGTGATTTTCTTTACAGGAAAATTTTTGGTTTTTAACCATAATAGTCATTATGCTGTCCCATTTTTTGTAAAATGCTTTCCAAACAAAATGAAAGTTTTTAATAGTGTATATGACTAATATAATGATAATATAATGAAACATGAGAAAAATAATAGACCAATATGTTAATTAAATGAAATCACTAATTGTTAAATGAATAAAAGTTAAGAGTAATTTTAGGATGGGTGACCATATGGGAAGTTAGCATCCTTATCTAGTTTCTTTGGGAATCGGGTAAGGGTATTATACTCCTATGACCATTTTATTTAACAATTATCTAGTTTACTAAAATTTGGGTAGCATAATGGCTACCCAAGTGAAGAACCAAAATTTTAAACCTACTTAAAACACTCCTATATCGATGATCATCACATCATCCACCATATTGACCCATCTGGTCCTCAAATCACTATCCATGTCATAATACAAACAACACAAGGTTTCAGACCACATCATGCTCGAACACATAGTTAAACTCGTTTATAAATACATACTCAAGTTATATTTATAGGTAATTAAATACAAACCATAAAGTGACAAAATACATGTCTAACTATCTTATCATCCCCGGCCCAACACCCTATATACATGAGTGCTTGCTTATCTAGATATCTACATAAGATACCAAAAGATATACCCTTTAGAAGATTGTTAGCTACACTGCAAATGCTAAGGCTGAGCAGCTCACAAAAATCTTCTACCTGTGCATCAAGACACCGATATGTTGAGTATAAACTCAGTGGTGAATTTAAAGTAATATATATGTCAAGGCGCACAATCTTGTAATAAGCACACACTATGCAAGTCACGTGACTATGTGGGTTCATTTAATTATAATTATGTCATTTATTAGTTTATCCTATTTTTGTTAATTCATTATGTTTCACAGCTTGCTTAAGTTACGCAATTCAATTTCTTTATTCTTAATAATGCCAGATATATCATAAAGTTATATATATAGTTATTTCCTTTAATCCACTTCAAGCCCATACTGGCAAGACTACACTTCCAAACACTGGATAGCAGGATCAAGATTAGGCAGTGGCCCACATTTTAGACCTCGACTGCTGCACCTATCAAACTCCATCCGATAGTAGGGATCAGTTCATAAGAACCTCTTAAATTAGAGTAATAGGGATTAGCCCTAGTGGACCTCCTAATAGTAGGGATAGCAAGGATCAGGCCCATGGGACCTCCTAGATCCATATAATATGGGTAAGTAGAGATCAACCATATGGACCTCCTAGTACTCGAGTGTGCACGGCTCTTTATCAGAATCTCAGTGGCTGCACCTGCCATCATATGTAAACAGGCAATGGCCTAAGAGGACTAAAACCCCTAATAGTTGCTAATTTCCTAGTTGACTGATCAACCCATCTAGTGGGTGTCTAATTGATATGGGCCAATATTGATTACCAATTTATTTACACAATTATAGGTCATTCGTTGCCAATCATAACATTGCTTATAATCACCACAGTTATATGCATATTCTTATTGTTACGTGACCAACCATTACGATGTCCCTTTTTACCACTGTGTCACTATTCATTTGGCCATTTTTATGACTACATAAACTCAAGTCATCATTCTTATACATGATCACCTTTACATCAATCAAATATCTCATTACCATTACTATTATTGTTACCTGATATTTCATTTATTTGCATTACCTGACCCAATTCTCTTTTATGCACTTAGTCATTTCATGCGTTACTCTAATCCACAAGTTTCCTCTTTCACACACATACATATACATTTCATACCTTACCATACTTTAAGGTCATGTCATTTATCATTACTCATCATAATTTCCCTTTGTCAATTTCACATTACAAACATATTTCATGCTCACTTTTTAGCCTAAATACATCACTAATTCTTGTTAAACACACTTGCACACTAACATTCTCTTTGTGCACACCATTCGGCCATACCTTAAACACACACATACACATGTATTTCTCACCCATTAATCACACATGGCCTTCTAATTTTCACATTAACACAATTACATATGCATTACACCTTTATGTACACACATACTTACACTTCCATACTTACTTTCACATACATATTCATACACTCATACAATTGCACACATATATTACACTAAATTCATATACTTGGGGTGTCAAAGCACTCTAATTCACCACTTCAAGACCTTAGTTGCCTTTCCTCTCTAAGTTTTTCTTCTTCTTCCAAAAATCTTACATAACTCCAAATGAAGAACTAATTATAGGGTTAACCTTAGATCACTTAAGGCTACCTAAAATAAAAAATGGAATAAAAACACTTACTCAAGAATTTGATACTATTCACCAAGTGTCTATAACTCAAATTTTAGCCTTTATTTTTGAATTATGTCAATGAGAGAGGCTTCAGGAGACTGTGAAGGCAAAGAACCATATAAATTTTAGTGTAATTAGGCTTGGTTTAAGGGAGATGAAGAAGAAAAATAGAGGGAGGAGAGAGAGTGGAGAGTGATGTCAGCTTTTGATGTGGGGGGAGGAAAATGAAGACCTTGGCATATATGACACCCCCTATATATGCCATGGCTTTTATATTAAACATGTGGATGGCTCGGACCGCACCACATGTCAATTCGACGACCTATTTTAATCCGATTTTTTTAAACTTCAAAAATTCAAAATAATTTCTCAAGACCTCCAAAAATCATGGGTTTACTACCAAAAATTCTTCATAGTACCCATTAAAGGCCCTGTAAAGTCTGAGGTCAAAACTCCAAAGGCAACTAGGGTTACTATTCACTTGCGTAATTAAGAAATTCAAAAAAATTATCAAAGGATCTCAGAAAATTAAAATTCTCTTACTAGTAGACTCATTGGAATTTTTGACCTTTAGGATATGATGTTTTCAGGTCCATCTGGGAATATGTCGAAGTTCTCTTGGCACAATTTCAACTAAAGTCACTATTCACTAGTTCTTGGCCTAAAATGATTTATTAGTTCTATTAAAAGTTTTAATTCTTTCATTTTCATCATTTTCTAACCTGTCAAATTTTTGTGACTAGTACTCCCCTTTTTAGCCATCATAAGGTGCCCTTGCATCCCGAGAGACATTATTCATGCCTTGGAAGTACTATTCATGAAACTAAGATTTACGAGTGTTACATACACCTTAATTTTACCCATATAATCACCAAATAATACATAAGAAATGTCACTCTTTTAGCATAACACCTTCGCCCTTCTAAATTGGTTAGGAAGAGATGAATTTTAGTGGATGGAAAGAGATGAAAGATGGATGCTTTTGGTCACTCCAAAGTAGGTAAGTTGATCCCAAACCAAGCGATTTTTTTAAGACTATTTTAGGTGTAAAAATGGATTTATGCAATTATATGTTGAAGTTTTATGTATAATAATATTTTGGTAAATTTTATATAGGGAAATCAATTATAGACATGGTGAGAATTGTGAGATGGGATGATGATAAAGTGGAATTGGAGAAGAGAAATGGGAGATTAAATGGACTTAAGCTTGAAAGGTATGTGTATTCTAATTAATAGTTGGTGTATGTTTACAGTTATGTGAGGTGTGATTTATTTATGTAACTTTGAATGTGTGAAATGCATGGATGGAATTAATAATAGGGTTATGTTAGTAAGGAAGCAAGGAAAAGGAAAAGTAAAATTAAATTAGTATAAATGTGTATCATATATGGAATTTTCTTATATTAAATATATTATGGAAGTTGCTAGTTTACCTTAAATAAATAGTAATAGTAGAAATTATTGTTAAGAAATATAATTAGGACTTAAAAGAATTATGTTAAAGTGGTTTAAGAGATGAAACATAATAGGTAGGATGAAAAATCTAATATAGCCGAAACATATAACTTAGGTAACAAAAGATTGTTTTATGGTTTATTAAGTATATAGTATAATAATTTGTGAATGTAGATATGTAGAAAAATAAAATGAAAGAGAATAAATGTTTATGGCCTAGGATTATAGAAAATTCAAAAACTATATAAGTGTAAATATAGGGAATAAATAGGTATATAAATGGATAAATAGATAACCGAATCAAAGTAAGTATGATTAAAAAGAATAATAGGCATAAGTAGGTGATATGATTAATTAAAAGGATATATAAGGAAAAATATAATATATATAGGTGTATAAAAGAATAAAGGATTAAATGAGTTGATTAAATAAGAATAGAATGGAATTAATTACAAACCCAACATTAAAGAATTTAAGATTTATATGAGAGAAAAGCAATAAGAAGAATTATAGGATTATGTGGAATAAATTACTTAATTTAATTGACATGTAATAGATAAATTAAGACAAATATGCATACAAGCATAAAGGTATACATAAGTAAAAGAAATTAATTATAAGGAACAAAAAGAAGATATGTGTGTGTATGTGCATGCATATGTGTGTGTGTGTGCGTGTATAGCTATTATATCAATAATAGAGAATTTTATGAATTAGTTAGGTGAGTATGATAATGAGGATAATTGAATAAACATATAATTAGTGAGATAAATATTATATATGTGCACAAAAGGCTGAACTAGGAACTATAAAAAGTTACAAAATTAATTATATAACTTAATTAAAGTGTAATAAACATTTTAAGAAAGAGATATAAGAATTAGAAAGATATATGAACACACACACACACACACACATATATATATATATAAGCATCATGAAAATAATTAATGGAATTGAGATAAGTATAAGTAAAGATAATAATGTGATATTTGGAAAATCATTAGAAAGTAAAAATAAATAAAATAAAAAAGTAAAGGTACTTAAAAATCATTATGAAAATTATTAATATAGGTAGCATATCTTGGAAAATTGGTACATAAAAGCATAACTATAAGTATTTAAAGGGGTGAATGTAATTAAATCAAATAAATTAAGTAAATTATAATAGATACATGCAAACAAAGTTAGGTGTGCAAAATAATAAGGTGCATATAAATATAATAGATAAATGATAATTTTAAAGAAATAGTATGGGTAATGAAAATCTAAGAAAAATTATAAAAAAGTCATCAATAATAACAAATTAATATATAAACATTCATATTTAACAAATGATGAAATGCATGATGATGATCAATAGTAAAGCAAAGAGATACGTATATCAGAAGGAAAGAAATAATAGGAAACTAAAGGAAACTAAATCATGGATTAGGAAGGATAGAATATGACAAAGGTAAATATGTTATAAGTAACATAAGTATATTGTGAATTTTATCTTTTAAAGCATACATTAAAAAGTGGGAATATGTTGGCTATGATAAACATTTATGATAGTTATGTTTGAACATTAATGTGATTGAGATATAGTGGTAAAAATTAAGATAATGGTGATTTTATTTTCTTATGATAATTAAATAGAATGGATTGAATGAAAAGACAAATAAGTAAATAAATTGGAATGATTGGAAAGAAAAATATAATGAGAATTAAAAATGGCCCATAAATATTAGACAACCCACTGGATAGGTTGACCAGTCAACTAGGGAAGTAGTAGCTGCTAGGGAACTTCGATGTCAGTCACACATAGATATGTTGATATATGATGATATTTGATTATAATGTGGGTGTTGCCACCGAGAGGTCTAACAGAGCCACTGCACATATTTCTATACGAGTGTAACTATCAAGAGGTTCAATAAGACCACTACACATATATATTGATGATATTGATACTTGTACGGGCACTATAGTCGAGAGGTTCAACAGGGCCACTACACACTTATGTTGATATGATATACTGGTACAATAGCCGTGAGGTTCAAAATGTGGGTCACTACATAGAGTTGAGATCTCGTTATCTAGTATTAGAGTTGAGTCTATCAAGTATAAGATAGATTGAATGAATAATGAAATAAAAGATCAACGAAACTTAATAAAAAGATATTAGAATGTAAAGATGATATTTTGAATATTGTATTATACAAAATAGACTTCATGAATTTAATAGAAATATAAAGAAGCTGAGGGAATATATTAAATAAAAAGAAGTGTAGTTCGGGAGAAGATAGTATACAAATGAGAAGCATCTTATAAATAAAGGAAGATACGAATATATATAAACATAGACAATACGAGAATGATATAACATGATTGAAAATGCTAAAACAAAGGAGATAGGTTTGAATTATATGTGTGCATAAAAGGATAATACGGGTAAGACATAGCTTCGAGACAAAAGAAAAATATAAGAATACATATGTCTAAATGATAATTAATGACATAAATAGCATAATGTGTTAAGACATAAAAAGTTAACTATCAAACAAATAAACATAAATACCTAAACTTATGCAAGAGAAATAAGGAACTATTATAGCAATAGAGGAAATACAAATTGAAAATTTAATAATAGCATAAAATGTAAGTTTCATAAATTAGAATACACCAGTGAGCAAATTTTGGTCAGCGAATTATCTTTTTATTGATATGTAGGTTATTGATTGAGTCGGGAGAGGCGGTGAATCTAGTCCCAACAACAATAGAAGACTATATAACAATTAAACAAGAGAAGCCCACCACTATCATTGCTTGTGTGTTGAATGTGTACTTGCATCATTATTAGGTAACTAACACTTACAACCATAGGTACATGTTTAGTGTATAAGAGATTGTGTATAATACAAAACATATGTAGACTGATAGTAGCTTTAGATTATCTATCTACTAGATTAAGTAGGTAAATAACAGTTATATTAAATGATTATTAAATATTAATAATATTTATGTTATGTTTTTGTATGTGTTACTTAATATGATGAATGCATGTTACATTATAAATTAAGATAATTCAACTCCCGCATAAATTGTGATAAAATGATTATAATTCAACTCCCGCATAAATTGTGATAAAATGAGTATAGTTAAATCGATTCAAGCAAGTGAGTAATGTAGGAACTAAAAATCGAATCGAATATATGACATCTTGTATCTGAACTAGATATCGATTGCATATAATGGTGTTATAGATAAGAACTTTAAAATTAGAGAGAAGTAATTTAATATTTTAATAAGATTAAATAATTAAATTATATATTTAATGTGATTAATTTCCATTAACAGGGCATGAAAACCAATTACTATTCACTTTGTATAATGGAATAAAATGTATAACTCTCAAAATATAATTATACAAATTAAAAACCTTCACTTATATGTTATTTTTATTCATAAGATTGTTTTCAATAGAAACAAATTAAAAAAAATCCTTAAACTGTAAATGCAAAAAGTAAGTTAAAATCCATAACTTAACACATTAATATCATAATCCATAATCACATTAGTGTGATCTATTTTTATTTTTATTTTGTTTTAATATAAACTTAATAGATTAGATTTACTTATTGTTTGTTTTTTAGAATTATAATTCCTTTATTCCTTCTACTCAGGTTGTAGTAAACCAAAAGCAAACTTGACTATAGTAATAACATATTGTAATTAAAATAGAAAAGAAAAAAATATACATTAAGAGACTTATAGTTATTTTTATTGTTATGTAATGCCCGAAAAATTTCGGTGTTATGAAGATTACATCCTGGGATATGAATAGTATTTTCCCAAGGTTAGGAGCACTAACTTTACTAAATGGAAGTATTAATCATAACATAATTTTGGGTAAAATTTCAAGTTAAAATAAAGTCACTTAGGTGGTTAAAAATGATAGTTAAATTTTACGGCACTGTCACATGAATAGTGACCTAGTTTTAACTGAACCATAAAAATATTCAAAAGTTGCATAGAAAATTTTGGGATTGATTCAAATTGAAACTCAAAAATTCCAAATAGTCCATTAGCACTAGAATTGGAATTTTTTAAGTTCATGAACTATTTTCACTAAAATAGGGAAAAGTGATATTATGGCATTTTATTCGATTCTTCTCATTTTTTGAGCTTCGATTTTTAGAGGGTTATGGGGTAATAATTATGTGATTTAAAAGGGAATTAAATTGAGGTTAATTGAGGTGGAATTGAGTGGAAATAAGAGAGGAAAAAAAAGTAGACTAAAGAGAGAATTTTGCCTCACTATATTAAGGGTCAAAATTCATTAATTTGGTTAAATGTTGAATAGTGTACATTTCCTTCCTCTCCCCATTTGAGTCGACACTCCCTCTCTCTAAGAAAGCTTGAATTTTTCTTCTTCCTTGCCTAAAATCTTCTCAATCTCCCTCACCTAATCCAAACCTCTAAGCCTCCATAACCTCTAGAACTGGTAGCAATGGAATATCACATAAAACCCAAAGGAAATACTCGATTTTAAGTCTTAATGAA
>CANXYI011003971.1:0-21344 GCA_948208565.1 Hura crepitans
AACTCATATACGGCAAAGAATATTGACATACCTATTTTTTGATCATAAGTGCCATTATGCACCTCATGATTGTCCATATTAGTATTTTGAGATGTATACACATATAATCACCATAAATAGTCACATAAGTGATAATTAACACATTTAAGCATCTTAAGACAAATTTTGAATCATTTGATCATATTATGTCTATAAGTCACACATTAATGCCGTTTAACATATAATCTCAATCTATGCCTTTTTAAGCCATTT
Source organism: Hura crepitans (assembly GCA_948208565.1). NCBI lineage: Eukaryota > Viridiplantae > Streptophyta > Magnoliopsida > Malpighiales > Euphorbiaceae > Hura > Hura crepitans. Next base: position 253 of record CANXYI011003971.1, read on the forward strand.
TAATTGTTTAATCAATGCCCATATCCAGAAAACAACTAACCAAGATTAGATAATGGAATCACTTAGGCCCGAAGGCTCTCTACATCTGAAGATGCATAACATAGGCCTAAAGGCTCTCCATATTTGTAGATGTGTAACTTAGGCCTAAAGGCTCTTATACCATATAGGTAAGTAAACTTAGGCTTGAAGGCTCTAATACCAAGTAGGTACATAACTTAGGCCCGAAGGCTCTCTTGCACACATCACGTAATCTTAGGCTCAAAGGCTTTCATGCACATAAAATGTAAATCTTAGGCTTGAAGGCTCTCATGCATATCAGCAAGTAAATCTTAGGCACGAAGGCTATCATACCCATCGACATGTAAATCAATAACCTAAAGGCCTTATACTCAAAGGTATGCTAATAGCTACTACAATCCTAGTTGATCAGTCACCCATCCAACCTAGGTTGTCCAACTATATAGGCATCATTAAACATGTTATTATATGTCAATTTAACTAATTTCATGTTTTATATCATTATGTTTCATTAATATTACCATTGGCCTTAATACACCGTTGCATGGCCTACACATGTTCACTTGGCCATCTTAGGCCTAAATATGTCCATTACACTAGTAGGTTTCATTTTTTAAGGTATAATGGCATCAGTCACAACATCATATCATAATGTCACATAAAGACACATATATCAATACAAATGTTCATATCATGGCAATTTTCCATATTAGCCTTCAATTGACCATATCATGCCTCATCATGCATGTATTACACATATATACCCATCATATGTCATAAATCCATCTTAAGCATTGCAACATTTTGTATTTATGTACACACGACATTTTCACATCGACACAAACATTCGTGCACACATTTTGTACTTAACAGTTTAAAAATGGCAATATGCTACACATAGGCATAACAAGTTATTTCATGGCATTCTAGTACCCATTACATTCATTATACATATTTCAATTCATAAAAATACCATACACATGAAATTCTAGACATAAACACACAATATGGCATTTTTCGATTTTTACTCACATAATGCACTTATAAGCTTAAAATCGACATACTTGTCATTTTTATCACATGTGATCACACTGAATTATAATATGTCATGCATTTATCATGTCATAAGTCACAAATTATTTTCATAGCATTCATTAGAATTTTTTAGCATTTATTCCCATTTAATACAATTATGACACAAATTGTATATTGCATTAATGAATTAATTAAGCCAAATCAAAGTGATTACACATAACAAAAAAGGTCGTACAAGACCCCTAAAGTCATCTCAAGCCTTCTCCTTGGCTCGAGACGCTTAATTTGTCATTTTGTCTACGAATACAAAAGGGTATGAACTTTAATAAATAATATAAAATAATTTAAAAGTCAAAAAAATATTTTGAGACTAGGTACATGCTCTACAACATCATAAGAACTCATGAAAAATAAAATTCATGAAAAAAGAAAACTCGAGAGAGAGAAAGTTACTATTCATCTCAATTTTCTTCTCGATTTTTCTTGTAAGATACTTCACCGTCCCGAATGATTTTCGTGTCCATAGACTCATCTCGAAACACTTGTCATTTTAGGTGTAAACTCACCTCATGGGTCCTTTTAAAGAGAGAGAAATTAGCAAAGAAACTGAGAGTGAGAGTGGGGTGGAAATTTAGAGAGAATGGGGGAATGGATGGTGTGTTTGTGTATGTTTAGGTGGAGGAGAAGTTTTCTCCTTTTATAGTTTCCACAAAAATAATTTTTCTTCCCATCCAAAAATTATTATAACCAATAGAAAAGTTGATTTTCCTCCATTCCTATCCCTAAAATTCTATAAATCCATGCCTTAAATCGTCTTAAAATCTCGTGCCCAAATTCTAACAATAACCCAAAAAATTAACATATTTTTTGTCCCAAAAATTGGGTAAAAATAGTCCTAACTCAAAAAATTCTGATTCTAAAACCATTGCATGATTTGGAATATTTGAGAATTAAGTTGTAATTTTTTTGGATTATTTTGAGCAACGTTTAATTTATTTTACGATTCAGCTTCGCTTGCAACACTAATCACAGGAAACTGCCATAAAATCTTAATTGGCATTTTTAACCATTTGAACAACTTTGGATTGGCTTTAAACATTGCCTATAATTCTCTTTTAATTAATACTTCCCGTTGGTACACTTAGTGGGACTCAAGTGTTGGGAAGCACTATTCATCACGGGAAGTACTATTCATGAGAGTCAGAATTTTCGGATCGTTACATGTGTGGTATGTCATAGCATGGCATGTATGGTATGTTATGCATATGTATGTATACATGCTATAGTTATGGTATATGACATGTATGTGATGAAATATGGAAAATGCATATGTATGATTATGGGCAAGCAATGACTGAGAGGTATTTATGCAATGGTATGTATGGTAAGGATGTATGACATGATATATGTTATTTGTGATTGGCATGACATAATGAACATGTGATGTGCAGTGTGGAATTAGCTTGGAATATGTATAATTATTCATATGGATATGCCACGTGGTATGGTAAGTTAATGTAAGAAAAAGTTGTTAAGAAATGGTGTGAGAAATGGCATGAAATTGACTTGTAAACCACGAATAAAAATTAACCTATAATGTGACCTAAAATGCATTAAAAGAGGGCATGAAATTTGGGAATTTTGTGTACTTGACTTTGATGGCAATGTGAGGTCATTATTGTTGTTTTGTTGGCTTATATGGAATAAGGGTAATTATGGCTTGGAATGATATGTTAAAATGGCTTAGAATGGCATGATAAAGTGCCTAAAAAAATGGGAATTGACCTATAACTGTGTCTCTAAAAATAATATATACCTATAACTTTGTAATGAAAAATATTTAAGTAGAAATGACTTGTAATAGGGACTTGACACGGATATGAAAAATGACTTATGACAATGTCATAAAATGGACAAAAAGTAGGCCTATAACTGCTTTTTAAAAAATAAACCAATAACTGTCAAGTAATAAAATGACCTGTAACTCTATGGCTAAAATTTAACCATGGAAAATAAATAATAACTGCTTATCAGTCAATTATAAATAATTTAAGATGATGATCTGTAAGAAACTAAACATAATTAAAGATAGTTAGCCTATTAGTTAGACACCCACTAGATGGGTTGACTAGTTAACTAGGGATTTACAGTTGCTAGATATTTGTCTATTTACCAGACCAAGCCGGTGCTATAGTTTTTATCTGTCTATCAAACTAGTCCAGTGCAGTGATTGGGGTCCACAAGATAAGCCACTATACTATGTTGCTGATATTGAAGTCTGTTCATCAGACTAGGCCGATGTAATGGTCAGGGTCCATAAGATAGGCCACTACACTAGGTCTCAGAGTTTGAGTTCCCTCTTGTCTAGTGTTTGAAAGTATAGTTTACGTAGTTAGCCATACATAATAAACTAAATATTTCACTTGATGATAGCTAATAGTAACACAAAAATTAATGATAATATGGGAATGGCATAAGTGTAAGCAATTGAATCATGAGATTATTAAATAAAATAATATTATTTTGCAACATGGCTATTATATATTGATTGCATGCATCAATGGCATGTTTGATTCATATGTATGCTTATATTGACATATTTTTTTTATATTAAATTCACCATTGAGTTTTATACTTAGCGTACTAGCATTTTGGTCGCAGGTAACAACAAGTAGTAATCTACCCTCGAGTTTTATGTAGTGTAGTAGTAGAGGCATTAAAGGGTATAAGACTTTATACTTTAAATGGTTTTAGTAGGCATTTATTTAAATATTGTAGGTTATGAGTCTAACTAGCTTAGAAGCTATTAGTGTGTGTGATTATAAGTGAAACCAGTGATGTGTAAACAAGGCCTTTTATTTGAACATTTAATTTATGTTTGAATCTAATGTTTTTAGGCCTAAGGCCTTATGAGATGTTTGAATGGTTGTTGATGATATAATGATGATAATGGAGAACTAGAAGGGTTTAGAGGGTGATAGGAGATGTAATTGAGGTTATTATAAGTGTTTTTCATAGGACAAAACTTTTAGAATGTGAACTGGGTAGCCAATGTGCTACCTAAATTTTTATAAACCTAAAATTGTCTATTTAATGGATTTCTAGGTTAAATATACCCTGAATAATAATGTCTAAGTGATAGACAAGAATCTAGGCAATATCTTTCCAAACAATAAAAAGAATCAATAAGTGTTAAGGAGTATAAGTTTGGACTAATTTTAGCATGGGTGACCTAGTGGGAAGAGCATCGCCTATCGAGTTTCTTTGGGAATCTGGTAAGGGGTGTCACATTATATGCTTCCATTATTGTACAAATCATGACATTGTATGATTGTAACAACCCAAAAATCTTGACTCTCATGAATAGTACTTTTCGAGATGAATAGTGCTTCCTAAGACTTGAGTTACACTAACTATACCGATAGGGAGTATTAATTACAAGAGAATTTTGGGCAAAGTTTAAAGCCAATCCAAAGTCGTTTGGATGGTTAAAAATGCTAATTAAGATTTTATGGTAGTGTCCGGTTAATAGTGCCACAGGCAAAGCTGAACTGTAAAATATATAAAAAGTTGCTCAAAATAATCAGAAAATATTACAACCTAGCACTAAAATATTTCTAATAGTCCAATTGCTTTGGAATTAGAATTTTCTGAGTTCAGGAACTATTTTTACCCAATTTTCAAGATAGAAAATATATTAATTTTTTTAGTTATTGTCAGAATTTGGGCTTGAGATTTTGAGAGGATTTAAGGATTGGAATTATGGAATTTTGGTGATAGGATTGGGGGAAAACTGACTTTTTTATCGGCTATAATAAATTTTCGAAGCAAAGAAAAATTATTTTTTCAAAAAGTATATAAAGGGAGAATTTACTCTCCTCCCTCACATACAAAACACTCACCATCCACCCCTCTCTTTTATCAAATTTTTGCTCAGTCTCCCTCTCTTTTTCTTCCTTTAATCTCTCTCTCCTTGGCTCGAATCATTCTACGAGTTTATACATGAAATTATGAGCGTTCTAGAATGAGTTTGTAGACACCAAAATTATCTAGAATGGCAGAGTATTTCGAGAGAAAAATTGAGAAGAAAACTGAGGTGACTAGTAACTTTCTCTCTCAAGTTTTTTTTTTTTTTTGCAAATTTTATTTTTCAAGGCTTCCTAGGGTGTTGTAGAGCATGTATCTAGGCTCAAAATATTTTTTTGACTTTTAGATTATTTTATATTATTTATTAAAATTCGCACCCTTTTGTACTCATAGGCAAGACGACAACCCGAGCCTCCTGAGGCAATGAGATGCCTTAGGCTGACTTCGAGGGTCCCGTATGACCATGTTTAGTACATGTAATTACTTTGATTTGGCTAAATTATTCATTTAATGCATTATGTGCTTTATGTCATAATTCTAATAAATGGCATTACACGCTTAAAATTGAAATAAATGTTATAAATGTAATGTATGATTAAGGTATTGATAAATGCATGATATAAGATGGTTATGAGTGATGAAAATTGAGAGAATGTTGATTTTAAGCTTATAAATGCTTTATACGAGATAAAAATTGAATATGCCATGTTGTGTGCCGTATGCATAGTAATGCGTGTGTATGGTCATTTTATGAGTGGAACATGAAAAATGGATGTAATGGGTACTAAAATGCCATGAATTGACTTGATATACATATGGGCAGCATTTCTGCCCCTTTGAATCGATAAATGCAATAATGAGTATGCACATGTTATTATCGATGTGAAAATGTCATGTGTGTATGAATGAAATGTGCTACTAAGCTTAAGATAGTTTTTTGACATACAATGGGATATATATGAGTTACATATGCATGAAAAGGCAATGCATGACCATTTGGGTATTAATATTGGAAAATTCTATGATATGATCCTCTAAATCATTCTTTGTGTCTTCATGTGACATATTGAGATGTTGTGTGTTTCAATGCAATTACACCTCGAAAAATGAATCCCATAGGTGTAACAAACATCAGTAGGCTTAAGTTTCCCGAGTGTACATAATTAGGCCATGCTATAGTGCATTGAGGCCAATGGTAAATTTAATGGAATATAATACTATGAAAAATGAAATTGGTTAATTTGACACATAATGACTTGTTTAATGATGCTTATATAGTTAGACAACCTAGTTTGGATAGGTTAACTGGTTAACTAGGATTGTAGTGGCTACTAGCATACCTTTGGGTATAAGACCAGCGGATCATTGATTTACATGCCAACAGGCATGAGAGCCTTCGGGCTTAAGATTACATGCTGATGTGTATGAGAGCCTTCAGCCCTAAGATTATGTGTTGATGTGCATAAGTGCCTTCGTGCCTAAGATTTACATACCTATATGGTATAAGAGCCTTTAGGCCTAAATGTTACACATCTGCAGATGTGAAAGCCTTCGGGCTTGAGTTATGCATCTATGAATATGAAGAGCCTTCAGGCCTAAGTTATGCATCTACGAATATAGAGAGCCTTCAGGCCTAAGTAATTCCATTATCTAGTCTTAGTTAGTTATCTTATGGATATTAGCATTGGTTAAACATTTAAAATGGCTTAAAGATGCATAAATTGAGATTATATGTTTAATGTCATTAATATGTGATATGTGAAAATAATGAGGCTTAATGACTCAAACTAGCCTTAAGGTGACTAAAAGTGTTTATTATCATTTGTATAACTATTATTGGTGATTATATGTGAATACAACTCAAAACATTAATATGGATTGTTATGAGATACATAATGGTCTTTATGACCAAAAAATAGGTATGTCATTATTCTTTGCGATATATGAGTTTGGTAAGGCATTTTTACAAGTTGTTATGATATGCTATGATATTTATTATGCCTAATGGTGTACAAATGACTATTATATGATATTTTTGATTTTGGTATAATTGATGCTTAAAGATTATGACTTTATGAATGTAATACATTATTTCAATTAAATGGTGGTCATTTGATGCATATATAATGCCTTGATAATTGTGCCATCAAATCCATTGTTCACACTTGAAATGTGCATGTTTTTATATAAGACTCTATATATGCATAAATATGATTTGAAAATCGAATATGATTTATGTTGCATATAAATCCTGGAAAATGCATATTTGTGATATTATATCTGAAATGGCTTATGTGCATATAGGCATATTAAGATTAACCTTTTTACAAGTTGAAGTGATTACACCACTAAGTTAAAGCTTAGTACATTGCCTATTTATGATGTATAGGTAATAGGGTAGCAAATTAGAGCTAAAGCATCTGTATTCAGGAGACACGAAGAGAGACCCTATATGGGTATTTTTGTATTTTTTTTATAATAGTAATAATAATGTAAATGTAATGCCTATATAGTCAGTGTGCTCTTATGATCCCGGAGGGATTAGGTCTAATCTATATTTGCAATGGGATTTTGTATTAAAGATTTTAACTATGGATTTTACTTTCTATTTCTTGCATGTTGTGTAATGATATTGAGTTTGCTTGTGAGAATGTTAGTTGTGGAGAGCTTAAGGCTCAATGTGCTTATATTGTGTTTAAGTTAAGTTTAGAGGGTTAGGATGACCCATTTGAGTTAGAGAGGTATGTTGTGATTATATAAAAGTGTTTTTAAATAGGTAAAAATTTGGGAAAGTGTCCCGGTATAGCCATTATTCTACCGGGTTTCCCATACATAACCTTAATATTTACCTTAATTTTCATTCCAAAAGGTTTTTAATCTTTTACTTCATTTCCAAGTCAAGAAATGTTTTCTTATATGAAAGTTTTAAATTTTAAGCAATTTTGTATAGTGGAACTAGATATCATTTTCTATGCACTCATCCACCATTCGGGTCTGATGTATGGATCAAGCAGAGGGCTCTACACTTAGTGGTATTAGAGCTCCGGTTGGGGTTTCCTTTGGACCTATAGGTTACACAAGAGCACTTTAAGAGTCGTAATACATTTACATCAAGTACTATTACATATTTTAGCTCGTAATCTATTTCTCTTGCCTTTAGGTATGGGACATGAATATTAGTGCTACACTTACTATAGAAGAAGGGGTAAAAAGTCATGCTTCTTTAACCTTTGGATAAAACGATACACAACCCGAGTTTGTGACACCTAGTGATGCTGAACATGCTGTTCCTAGATAGTAAGGTCCACTTGTGTGGTTATAGATGATGTTGAAGTCTATCAGGTAAGTGGTAATAGCTATTACAACTGCTACAATAGCTGCTACTATGGTTGCTAATGCATAAGTTGTTCCACCTCTAGTGCCATAAGAATAGCTGGCATTTTAGAGGACATATATATAGAGATTTATCAAGATTGGGGCTAGGTTCTTTTAGGTAGAAGAGTCAAATGAGTTCAAAAAAGTAGAATACTAGTTGGACCAGATGGTCTATATTATATACCAGTTGAGATGCCCATAAGATGAGTATGATGCACGTGGCACCTTAATGTTGTCTCAAGAAGCATTGACATGGCAGGAAATAATCATTAAGCATAAGGTAGCTACAGATATCACTTGGGATTTCTTTTTAATGGAATTCAAGGAAAAGTATGTTACTAAGCATTACCTGGACTAGAAGTACTAGGAATTCATGGGTCTCAGACAAAGACATAGAACGATCTTTGAGTATAAGAAGGAGTTTGCTCACTTAAGCCAGTATGTAAAGGCAGTGGTTGCCACAGAAGAGGATCACTGTAAGAAGTTTAAGATGGGCTTGAACTTGAATGTCATGCAATAAATTGCTCTTATGAAGATCCAAGACTTTACAGCCTTGGTGGTAGCCTGTCACACTACAGAGATGGTGAATGAGATGAAGTAGAAGCTAGATAGCTTCAAGAACAGATCATATAGGCATAGCTAAGGAAGTTTTAGGTATACATCTAATAAGAAGCATAAAAATGATTAGTCCAGGCATAATCGGGGGTAAGTAGTCAGACTAATCACAGAGGTCAGGACATGGTTCTAAATCATAGACCTAAGGATAGACATAGACTTTGGGCACTTCTACGTCTACAGTAGGCAGTGCCATGACACCTGCATAAAAACTTGCCACTAGAGACATCTGAGAGTATGTTGGAGGCTTTATACCAGGATCTTGATAAGGTTATGGCCACAGAGATAATTTTTAGAAAGATTGTCAAGTGAAGCCTTATGTTTCTTCATAGAAGCAAGACATGAGAGATTGAGGAATTAGAGCTAGGGCTAGTCAGAAAGACAAGATAGAAAGTAGAGCTCCAGTGAGTTAGTATGCCATATGAGCTAGAGAAGAGGTAAAGGCTAATGATGTTGTTATAGGTACATTTCATATCTTTGACTTACCTGCTTTAACATTGATAGACTTGGGGTCCACACATTCTTATATTTGCACTGCATGGGTTTTAAATTGGGGGTTAGTGTCAGATGACCTTAGCTTTGACATGATGGGTAGCAATCCTATAGGATAGCATGTTATAGTGAGCAAAGTATATAGAGACTATCCATTGTCAGTTCAAGGATAAGTTTTCTCTATGGATCTCATTGAATTGCCATTCAATGAGTATGATCTTATCTTAGGCATAGACTGGTTGTCTAAGTATAATGCCATGGTGGATTACAAGAAAAAGAGGATCACATTACAAGCTAGTAACTAGTAAGAAGTGATAGTGTTAGGTGAAAGATCAAATTGCATAGCTTATGTAGGATTAACCATAATGGCTAGAAGGATGATGCAAAAGGCTTATAAAGCTTATCTTTCTTATGTGATTGAAACAATAAGGGAAATGACAAAACTTAGTTAGATTCCTATTGTAGATGAGTTTAGGGATGTTTTCCCATTTGAGTTACGTAGTTTGCCACTGGAACAGGAGTTAGAGTTTGGCATTAAGGTTATGCTAAGCACAACACCAGTTTCCATAGCTTCATATAGAATGGCTCTTATAGAGTTTAAAGAGTTAAAGATTTAGTTGTAAGAGCTTCTAGACAAGGGTTTATAGATAGTTGAATAATGTCACCAATTCTATTTGTTAAGCAAAAGCATGGTTCTTTAAGACTTTACGTGGGTTAAAGACAGTTGAACAAAGTTACCATCAAGAATAAGTATCCTTAACCACGGATTGATGATCTTTTTGATTAGCTTAGAGGGGTAATTGTCTTCTCTAATATTGATCTTAGATCTGGGTATTATTAGTTGAGAGTAAAAGAGGTAGACATACATAAGACATCTTTTAGGATTAGATATGGTCACTATGAGTTCCTAGTGATACCTTTCAAGTTAACCAATACACTAGCAGCATTCATGAACCTCATGAATAAGATCTTTAGGCCATTTCTAGATTAGTTTGTGGTGGTCTTCATAGACAACATTCTTATGTATTCCAAGAATCGAGAAGAGCATGAGAAGCATCCATAGATATCTTTATAGATTTTGAGGGATGAAAAACTCTATGCAATGGTTAGCAAGTGTGAGTTTTGGCTAGATGAAGAAGTATTTTTAGGTCATATAACATCAGCTGAGGGTATAAGGGTTAACCTTAGTAAGATTTAGGTAGTGATGGACTGTAAACTGCTAAGGAACATGACTGAGATCAGGAGTTTTTTAGGGTTAGCTGGCCATTATAGAAGCTTTATTGAGCAATTTTCCTTGGATGCAGCCCCCATGACACATCTTCTGAGAAAAGATGTGAAGTTTGAATAGGATAACAAGTGTTAAGAGAGTTTTGACAAGCTTAAGAGCAAGTTGACAGAGGCTTCAATTTTAGTTCAACTAGTGTTAGAGAAAGAGTTCACCATACACAATGAAGCTTTATAGAATGGGTTGGGTTGTGTACTTATGCAGGATGGCAATGCTGTCACCTATGGTTCTCAACAGTTAAAACCTCATGAGAAAAACTACTTGCCATATGACTTAGAGCTCACAGCTATTGTGTTTGCTCTAAAGATATGGAGGTAGTATCTCTATAGAGGAAAGTGCTATGTTCTTACTGACTACAAAAGTTTGAAGTATCTACAGATGGAAAAAGGAATTAATCTTGAGACAATAGAGATGGATGTAGTTCATCAAGGATTATGACTGCCTTATTAACTATAATCCTAGGAAAGCTAATAAGGTTGTAGATGTCTTGAGTAGAAAGCTTAAATCAGTTTTAAAGGCAATGTATGTTATTTTAAAATTGCAATATGACAGTGGTTTGTTGGTTGAGTTGCAAGTTAAGCCGAGTTTGATACAAATAGTGAAGGATTCACAGAAATAGTATCATAGACTTTGGAGTAGCATAAGTATGATTCAAGAGGAGAAGTATACCGAGTTTGTGATTAAGGAAGATGGTCAGTTGTACTATCATGACAACTTATATATGTTAGAGAAAGAGGACTTAAGATAGTAGATTCTATAAGAAATGCACAATACTCCGTATGTGATGCATCCTAGTAGTATAAAAATGTACCAAGATTTAAAGATGGCCTATTGGTGGTTAGGCATGAAGAGAGATGTAACTGATTATACAAGTAGATGCCTCACTTGTCAGCAGGTGAAGGCTAAGCATTAGCTTCCTTCTAGTTTGCTTCATCCTATAGCAATATCAAAATGGAAATAGGATCAATTCACTATGGATTTTGTTATTAGACTACCAATGACTAGAAAAAATCATAATTTTGTTTAGGTAATGGTTGATAGATTGAACAAGTTTGCTCATTTCATTCTAGTGAGAAAGGATTACTATATAGAGAGATTGGCAGAATTGTATATTAATGAGATAGTTAGGCTTCATTAATTGCCTTCATCCATCATTTTAGACAGAGATCCCTAATTTACATCTAGATTTTGGAGGAAGCTCTAAAATGCTTTAAGAACTAGGCTCAATTCCAGCACAGCTTTTCATCCATAAATGGATGGTCAATCATAAAGGATCATTCAAATTCTTGAGGATATGCTTTGAGCATATGCCATAAAGATTAAGGGCAGTTCAGATAGATATTTGTCATTGGTGAAATTCACTTACAATAATAGTCATCAAGTGAGTCGAAGTATGGCTCCTTATGAGACGTTATATGGGAGACAATGTAAGACTCCATTATGTTGGAGTGACTTAAGTGAGCATAAGCTTATGGGACCAAAATTTGTCAAGGATGCTAAAAAAAAGGTAAAGATCATTAGAGAAAGGCTGAAGCTACTTTAGATAAATAGAAATCCTACACGGATTTAAAAAGAAGAGATATTGAGTATAAAGTTGGTGATAAGATTTTTCTTAAGGTATCTTCATAGGGAAAGGTGTTAAGGTTTGATAAGAAAGGGAAATTGAGTTTGAGGTTCATTGGACCATATGAGATCATAGAATGTGTAGGTCCATTAGCCTACATACTAGCTTTACCTCCAGAGTTACACCAGACGCATGATGTGTTTCATGTCTCTATGCTAAAAAGATATAAATTGGGCCCTTCACATGTTTTGAAAACTGATGAAGTGGAGATAAGACTAAATTTGTCATATGAAGAAGAACTTGTTGGTATCCTAGCCAGAGAAGTAAAGGAATTATGGAACAAGACTGTGCCTTTGGTGAAAGTCTTATGGCAACATCATGATATGGATGAGGCTACTTGGGAAAGCAAGGCTCAGATATAAGAACAATACCCGTATATGTTTGAACTAGGTATGTCGAGGATGACATCTTTTTCTAAGAGGGGAAGAAATGTAACAACCCAAAAATCCCGACTCTTATGAATAGTACTTCCTGGGATGCATAGTGCTTCTCGAGACCTGAGTCACACTAATCATACTGATGGGGAGTATTTATTACAAGAGAATTTTAGGCGAAGTTTGAAGCCAATTCGAAGACTTTTAGATGGTTAAAAATGCTAATTAAGATTTTATGGCAGTGTCCTATGAATAATGCCACAGGTAAAGTTAAACAGTAAAATATATAAAAAGTTGCTTTAAATAGTCCAAAAATATTACAACCTGATGCTTAAATATTTTAAATAGTCCAATGGCTTTAGAATTGGAATTTTTTAAGTTCAAAAACTATTTTTAGCCAATTTTTGGGACAAAAAATATATTAATTTTTTAGGTTATTATTGAAATTTGGGCTTGAGATTTTGAGAGGATTTAGGGATTCATATTATAGAATTTTGGGGATAGGATTGGGGAAAAACTAACTTTTCTATCAGTTATAATATTTTTTTGAAGCAAAGAAAAATTATTTTTTCAAAAAGTATATAAAGGGAGAATTTACTCTCCTCCCTTACATACACAAAACTCACCATCCACCCCTCTCCTCCATCAAATTTTTGCCCACTCTCCCTCTCTTTTTCTTCATTTGATCTCTCTCTCCTCGGCTCAACCCACCCTATGAGTTTATACCCAAAACAATGAGCATTTCAAGAGGAGTCTATGGATACTAAAATCATCCGGAATGATAGAGTATTCCGAGAGAAAAATTGAGAAGAAAACTGAGGTGAATAGTAACTTTCTCTTCTCAAGTTTTCTTTTTTTGCAAATTTTATTTTTTGTGGATTCCTAGGGTGTTGTAGATCATGTATCTAATCTCAAAATATTTTTTGACTTTTAGATTATTTTATATTATTTATTAAAGTTCATACCCTTTTTTATTCATAGGCCAAATGACAACCTGAGCCCCTTGCGGCAAGGAGAAGGCTTAAGCCGACTTCAAGGGTCCCGTACAACCTTATTTTATTATGTGTAATAAATTTGATTTTGCTAAATTATTCATTTAATGTATTATGTGTTTTATGTCATAATTGTAATAAATGTCATTAAATGCATAAAAATTGAAATAGATGTTATAAATGTAATGTATGATGAATATATTAATAATTGCATGACATGATATGGTTATGAATGATGGAAATTGAGAAAATGTTGATTTTAAGCTTATAAATGCTTTATGCAAGATAAAAATTGAATATGCCGTGTTTTTGTGCCGTGTGCATAGAAATGTATGTGTATCGTTATTTTATGATTGAACATGAAAAATGGATGCAATGGGTACTAAAATACATTGAATGGACTTGATATATACATGTGCGCCATTCTACATAGTTGAATCGATAAATGTGATAATGAGTATGCACATGTTTTTGTCCATGTGAAAATGTCATGTGTGCATGAATGCAATGTGCTACTATGCTTAAGATGGATTTTTGACATACAATGGATATATTTGAGTTAAATATGCATAAAAAGGCAATGTATGATTGTTTGGATATTAATATTAGAAAATGCCATGATATGATCATTTAAATCGATATTTGCATCTTCATGTGACATATTGAGATGCTATGTGTTTTAATGCCATTACACCTCAAAAAATGGATCCTATAGGTGCAACAAACATTAATAGGCCTAAGTTGGTCAAGTTTACATGATTAGGCCATTGTATGGTGCATTGGGGCCAGTGGTGTTTTTAATGGAATATAATACTATTAAAAATGAAATTGGTTAATTTGATAAAAAAAATGACATGTTTAATGATGCCTATATAGTTAGACAACCTAGTTTGGATAGGTTCTTTGGTAAACTAGGATTGTAGCGACTGTTAGCATACCTTTAGGTATAAGACCTATGGGTCATTAATTTACATGTCGATGAGTATGAGAGGCTTCAGGCCTAAGATTACGTGCTGATGTGCATGAGAGCCTTTGGTCCTAAGGTTACATGTCGATGTGTATGAGCACCTTTAGGCCTAATATTTATGTACCTACATTTGTGTGAGAGCCTTCGAGCCTAAGTGTTACATATTTGTAGATGTGAGAGCCTTTAGGCCTATGTTATGCATCTACAAATGTTGAGAGCCTTCGAGCCTAAGTTATGCATCTACGAATGTGGAGAACTTTCGAGCCTAATTAATTCCACTAGCTAGTATTAGGTAATTATTTTATGGATATGGGCATTGGTTAAATAATTAAAATGGCTTAAAGATGCATAAATTGAGATTATATGTTTAATGGCATTAATATGTGGTATGCGAACATTATAAGGCTTAATGACTCAAACTGGCCTTAAGGTGACTAAAAGTGTTTATTATCATTTGTATGACTATTATTGGTGATTACATGTGAATACAACTAAAAACAATAATATGGATAGTTATAAGATGTATAATGGCATTTATGGTCGAAAAATAGGTATGTCGTTATTCTTTGCGATATATGAGTTCTATATGGCATTTTTACAAGCTGTTATTATATGGTATGATATTTATCGTGCCTTATGGTCTACAAATGATCATTATATAATATTTGTGATTTTGGCATAATTGATCTTTAAAGATTATGACTTTATGTATGTGATTCATTGAGTCAATTAAATGGTGGTTATTTGGTGTATATATAATGCCTTGGTAATTATGCCATCAACTGCATTGTTCATGCTTGAAATGTGCATGTTTGCATATAAGACTGCATATATGCATGGATGTGATCTAAAAATTGAATATGAATTGTGTTGCATATAAATCATGGAAAATGCATATTAGTGATATTAAATCTAAAATGGCTTATGTGCATATGGGCATATTAAGATTAACCTTTTTATAAGTTAAAGTGATTACACCATTAAGTTAAAGCTTAATGCATTGCCTGTTCATGATGCATAGGTAATAGGGCAACAGATTAGAGCTAAAGCTTCTACATTCAGATGACATGAAGATAACCCTTACTTAGGTATTTTTGTAATAGTAATGATGATGTAAATGTAATGTTTATGTAGTTAGTGTGCTCTTATGATCCTAAAAGGTTTGGGTGTAATTTGTGGTTTTCAGCAAGTTTTTGTATTAAAGATTTTAACTATGGATTTTACTTTCTATTTCTCACAAGCTATGTGATGATGTTGTGTTTGTATGTGAGAATGTTAGTTGTGGAGAGCCTAAGGCTCAATGTGCTTATATTGTGTTTATGTTAAGTTTAAAGGGTCAGGATGACCCATATGAGTTGGAGATGTATGTTGTGATTATATAGAAGTGTTTTTAAAAGTAAAAATTTGGGGAAGTGTCCCGGTACATTTATTTTGCTGCTAGATTTTTGACATGATGACCTCAGTATTTACCTCGATTTGTATGCCAAAAGGTTTTTAATCTTTTACTTAATTTCCAAGTCAAGAAATGTTTTCTTATAAGAAAATTTTAAATTTTAAGTGATTTTGGATAATAGAACTAAATATCATTTTGCTTGCATGCATCCCCCATTCGAGTCTAGTGTATGAATTCGATAGAGAGAGCCACAATGGTTGTATGCATGGCATGCATCTATTATATCAAATCCACCATTGAGTGTATACTCAGTGTGTCAGTGTTTTGATGTACAGGTTTTAGATATTGTTAGCTGTCTAGCCTCGATAAGTGTAGTATAGCAGCATCGCTTGTAAGGTATAATTTTCTATACTTTTGATAGTTTGGTAGGAATGGCACACATACATGTGTGAGTAATGAATATGTATTTTAATCACCGTGAGAGTGGTATGAGTAAATGTGTGCATGTCTAAGAGTTTTTAATGTTATAATTGTGTTTAATGTCTAAATATTATAGGTTTGAGACCTTATGTGAACTATGATTGATAGGATGTTTAGAGGACCACAAGTGTTCAAAAGTTGAGAAAAATAATTTACTTGATTTTAGAAGTGTTTTTGGCAGGTTAAAAATTTTGGTTTTTCACTCGGATAGCCGTTATGCTGCCTAAATTTTTGTAAAATTGATAATAGGCATAAAATATGTTTTTATTAGTCAAATATATTCAGTATTAGAGAGTCATATAGAAATATTAAGGAAACTCCCCAAATGGATATATGAAAGAAATGATGTCGTAAAAGTTAAACAAATGTAGCCTAAGGAAATCCAATGATGGGTGACCAATGGAAAGTAACATTCCTTGTCTGCTTCTATCAGAAATAGGTAGGGGCTGTTACACATTCATAATATCATTATAACACATGTATAACATTATAACAATGATAAGGTATTCATAACATTTTAAAGGCTTGTGCTAATAACCATGATCATAGCATACAATTTATTACATATTATCATTCACATTGTCATTTTTAATGCCTTATGTTTCTTATGAGTTAATCATTAACAAAATCAAGTTATTTACATAAGTTTGTTGATAATCAACAAATAAAATCTAGAAAATAAATAACATGAATCAATGTTGTCTAAGGGCTAAAAAGGGTAATGCATACAATCAATGACCACAAAGGTCTTACAGTAACCCCAAAGGTCTTATGGTGACCATGAAAGTCTGACAATGTCTTGAAGGTCTGACAGTGACTTGATGGTCTGAAATCAAATAATAGCCTAAAGACAAATATAGTGTCCTAGAGTCCTAAGATAATCACCAAAGTGCCCTAGTAGTGACTAATCTCGCTAGTTGACCAGTCAACTTATCTAGACTAAGTTGTTTACATTCATATGGGCATTTGTCATTAATTACATTCTACATAATTGCTTACATTTTAACATTCATTACTTTTAGTTCATAATTTTGGTCATATAGGTCTTCTGCATTATATCATGTCACAATATAATCATAGATGTATTAAACCTAAAAAAAATGTGTATTAGGCCAATAAGCCAGACTTCATAAAAAGATCATGAGACCATAACTTACATATGCCATTCTTACACATCACTTGTAAAACAGACAATACAACAATTCATACACATAAATTAAATTCATGTCATTTTTTCATTCCATAGATTATACACATATAACTTTTTACCCATATCATTAAATACTCATTTACGCATTTTGTCAACTTCTTTTCTCTTAATACTTATTATTTCAGAGCTTAAATATATCTATGCCAATCATATACAATCACAAAAACATCATAACATATAACTATGCCATAATCATCACTTCACCTCATTTAACACTACCTTATTATACTATTCATATGCTTAACAATGTGATTACATAACTTCTAATCTAAATATACATTTACATGCCTAAAGCATAAACAATATATCATCCACTTATTCTTATCTTTCATAACTTTAATATGCTTAAGCCATATCATAAACAATTACATACATATTATAACACATATTCATACCATTATTAATATAGCCTAGTCTTTTGGCCCAAGCACCTATTAACTTCGACATTAAATTTTCATAATTTGTTACATACCATCATATCATTCCATAAACTATTATCATTTTCATAGTGAAGAATTAAGACTAAATATATCTATTATATGATTAACTTAACAAAGCACATAATTTAAGCCAAATAACATTATCTACACATAACCATACATATGCATTTTGACCATTTCATATATCATGCATATAACCAACTTTTTTCATCATTTAACACAAATTAAACATGCATTTAATATAATTCAACCACCTATAACTATCACACACCAAATCTCAATACATACATACACATTTATATCATAATACAAACACTTCAATGAATCAATTCACACACAAATGCACATATGTTTTTGTATACACTTACAAATGGTGTTGAATAAATTAACAAGCTCCTTTAAGTCTTCCCTTTTCCCTTTCCTATAATGCCTGTAAGTTAAGGATTTATGAATAGTACCACTGAGGTTGAAAATTATTCTTGGAGTGCTAGGTCACCTTCAAGAGGGTTGAGGTAAGGGTACTAGACATGAAACTTCAAGGGGCCATAAAATGATGTAATTGGATTAATTTAAAAACTTAGTAGAACCAATAAATTATTTTAGGCTATAATCTAGTGGGCCATAAGCTTACATGGAGTAGGGCTAAAAATAACTTGGGATGTGGTTGGATAGGCTTAAAAATGTCATACCTTAAAGATTAAAAATTCCTTTGAGTCTATTGGTGAAAGAACTTTTGAATTTCAAGGTTGTTTGCAAATTTTCTTAATTTTAGGGTTTTACACATAAATTAATATAGTTGGTTAGCTATCCTACCAATGGAATTTAGTCATGAAATTTTATGAGCCTCTAAATAGGACTAATTGAGGATTTTTAAAATAAACACAATAATTTTTAGAGGTTTGTGTAATTTTTAAAAATTTCCCAAAGTTTCTATCGAAACTAAGTAATTTCGGGGTACTCAGGTGGCATGTGGCCCACTCGTGATTCCTCACCCACTATATAAGCTTCAAGTTGACACCTAAGTGTCCACATGGCATAATCTACACACCACCCACCCATTTTCTCTTCTTCCTCTTCCTTTTGTCACAACACCATTCTCCCTCTCTATCCACCATTTTTGCTTTATTTTGTAAGCTTTTCTCTTGCCAATAGCCATAAAAAAAATCCTCTAATTGTGTTGTGAATTGAATTATGAAGGTTTTGGGAGCCAAATGAGTCTTTAAAGCTTAAAGAAATTCAAGGACTTTTAATTGTTCATACAAGGGTGCCTAAGAACTAACGTTTGATGTGTAAGTGATTTCACCCTTTTTAATTTATGTCTTAGAGGATTTGGTGATTCTAAGAATGCCTACAAGCTTAGAATTTGATTTGGGGACTCATGTGATTTTACAAGGAATTTTGAATTGAAGGTGGCATAAATAGAGGCTAAGGCAAAGTGAGATGTGCTTTGGTTTCTTTCAATCTTGAAGTGAAGAATCCATCCCTTTTTTGTAGTGAGGTATGTCAATTTAGAGCATTTGACTTATGCCTTAGTCATTTCTGATGGCTTGTGTATGGATATTGTGTATGGAAATAGTGATAAACTTAGTTAAAGTGTGTGTAATGGTGGTTAGGCATGTATTCAGGTTAATTTTATGTGGAAGGGATGCTTGGAATGTTGATTTAATGAAAAAAGTGAATGGAAGGATGAGTTCCCCATTTGGTCAAGAGGTATCTACGTTATGTGTGATGTGTATATGGCTTGTTAAGGTAATTTTGGCTTGACTTTAAAGGTATTAGACATGAGAAAAGCATGAATTAAATGTGTATGTGGTGAGAATGGTGAGTATAGATGTCATGTTTCATTAGGCTAATGGGTGCCTTAGTGTGTAGGTTAGTTGTATGGCATGTATGCTTGGCATATTTTGTTGGACTTAGCTTGTTAGTGATGGTATTATAGGTGTAAGTGAAGAAATCGGTAACTAAGGCCTGTGCAAGTGTGCACTAAGTGTGGCCGAGGCATGTCCAAGGTGTGCAATGGCCTAGTTTGTATGGCAATGGCATTGTATATGTGTAGGCATGCTTATGTGATGTTAAAATGTGTGTAAGTGTGCTTGAATGTGATCATAAGAATGTTTATGGCAATTTAGCGATAATGGCCGAGAGCTATGCAAGGCTAAAATGGCATGGAAATAAGGTATGATTTGGCATGTACATGTATGTGATATAGCATGACATATTTGGCAACATTTATATGGCATAATCTAATTAAATATGCATGAAAACTAGTATAGAAATTTGTGACGACCGCCGGTCGATGTCTTATGAACAGTGTATTTGGAAACCGATTGATGTTCCCCGTGGTGTGGGTCATCATTTCGAGATCGATAACTGGCATATTGTTCATAAAACTTTGACGGGCCTAAAAAGGGTCAAAATGAAGGAATTTAAATTTTTAGCAGAACCAACAATTACTTTTAGGTCATAAGCTACCAATTCCGGAGATAAAAAAATTTTGAGACCCGGACAGTAGAGACTCGGAAATGTGCCCGGATGGTCTCGAAAATACCATACCTTAGACCTCAAAAATTCTATTTAGTATGATGGTGAAGGAATCGGAATTTTCTAAGGTCATCTGGTATTTTTTCGGAATATTTTTATTCGCCTCGTGAATAGTGCCAAAAAGTCAATAATTGACTTTTGGGATGAAATTTCACATGGACCTTAGGGACATTGATTTAGGAATTTTAAAACTAGAATGGGAATTTTTGGAGTATTGTAGAATATATTATGAATTTTCGAAGTTGAAAATCGGACCGAGTAAAACAGCGATTTTTCAAACGGTGGAATTTTAGGCTGAAATTTTACAGGGGCCCTAATGACAATAAATGAGAATTTTGAGGACTAGAATGGCATTATTTTGAGGTCCCTAGAATATTTTTTAAT
>CANXYI011004041.1:0-10508 GCA_948208565.1 Hura crepitans
TATGTCTTGGCATGAAAATGTGCATGTTTTGTGTATGGAAATGCAAGTTTATGGTGTTAGGCATAATATTGATGTAAACTAATGATATAATTATGTTAATAATGTCAAAATAATATGATATACATGATAATTGGTGAAGAAATTGGGTGTATGTGTGGGGACTTGGTATGGTTGAATGGGATGTGTGTATGGCATGGCATGGGTAATGATATATATGGCATGTAAGCATGACATTTAGAATGTAAATGTTGTGTATTAAACATGCTTGGAAAATGGGTAACAATATTGACATGTATGGTATGAAAAATTTGACAAATGATGACCTAAAGGAGCATGTAGTATGTGCCTAAAATATGACTAAGAATATGATGACTATATGTGTGCCATTGGTGGCATGGTGATGATATATGTTTCATGAGATGTTATGTGGAGAATTGATAAAAGAATGATGGAATTTGGATTGGCTTATGTGATGCTATGAAAGACACAAATTTGGAAATTTACCAAATGAATAGTAACATGCCCGTAAACTGACCAAATGATTAGTGATTTTGCAATGATAAGCTAAAAATGTCATTTGGTGTGAAATGTTGTACGTAATGTAATTCATTTGCATGATTGACATGGGACATAGCAAAAACAATGGTAGATGTCAAAATTAAGTAATAAATAGTGATTTGGCCTATCAGTTAGATACTCATTGGATGGGTTGACCGGTCAACTAGGGAATTAGCATATGCTAGGCAGTTTAGTCCTCCTAGGGCCACTATTGTCTGTTGGATGTGAAAGGTGCAGCTGCTGGGGTTCTGAGATAAACCCTGCACACTCGGGTATTGGGAGGTCCACCTGGGTTGATCCCCACTACCCATTTGCTATCTGTGGATATTAGGAGGTCCCACGGGGCTAATCCTTGCTATCCACCTATGATACTTTAGAGATATGACTCGGGGTATTAAGAGGTCCCATTAGGCTAACCCTTGCTATCCCACTTGTAGATATTGGAGGGTCTACAAACTGATCCTTGCTATCTGCCAATCTGGTATTGGTAGATCTATGGATTGATCCTTGCTATCGGGTGTGGTAGGTGTAGCTACTGAGGTTCAAAATGTGGGCCACTGCATAGGATAGATCCCGCTATCCGATGTCTTAAAGTATTATCTGTCTGTTATGGGCCTAAACTGTATTAAACGTAATCATGAACTTAATATATTGAATTTGACGTGATAAGAGAACTAGAATTAACTGAATAGGGTAAATGACATCTAGTCTGATATCTTGCATGACCATGTTGAACAAAGTATCTATGCATGTGTGTATATGACTCATATGTGTGGTTGCATGTGTGATATACTTTATTGTATCTATTCCACCACTGAGTTTATACTCAGCATGTCGATGTTCTGATGTGCAAGCAGTGAGCAAAATAGTTGACCAGCTTCAGCAGGAGCCAATGTAGCTGACCCAGAGTCTTTTGGGGTATTTTTTTGTTACCCTTTTGGGTTTTATAGTTAGTCACTCATGTATAGTAGGTATAAAGTTAGTAGTACGTGTAAAGTATAAAACTGAGATAGTAACATTAAATGGCTGTAGAAACCTACTATTAATGGATATGTATATGCCTTTGTTTGTCTATCTGTGGGTTTGAGACCCTCTGTATTGCTGTGTGTTGACTGTTGATGATGTTAGGGGGACCAAAAGTGTCTCGGAGTTGAGTTTTGGATGGAAATTATTTTAGAAGTGCTTTTCTTGCAAGAAAAATTTTTGGTTTTTGACCCGGGTAGCCGTTATGCTACCCAATTTTCTATAAATAGATAACAAACATAATTTGGTGTTTTAACATACTAAAATAGACAGTAATGAAAGGTTATACAATAAGCAATACTAAAGGGTCAAGTTAAGTCAAAGTTGGTTGAAGTTATATAAGTGTTAAACGAATGAGCTCTGGGAAAACCTAAGGATGGGTGATCTACGGGAAGTAGTGCTCTTTTCTATTTTCTTCAAGAATGGGCAGGGGGCATTACATATATGTTATATATGCATATATATTTATTTTTAATAAAAATATTAAAAAAAGGCATAATATTTGACCACTTTATAACTGATTAATTTAATAATTATCCATTTAGATCATGACTTAACTCGACCTAACTCATTTATATCCCATAAATTGTTTACCCATTTATGACCCAAACTACACCTAACCCATTTCCCACCTAAAGTTTTCTTCTCATGCTACTAAGCTTATGTCTAAATTAAACTAGTCAAATGGATTGAGTGAGCTCAAATTGAGTTACTCTCAGTTCATACTATTTTACAAATCAATGACTCTAGGTTTGAATTCGATCGAATTGGATTCTTGAATTAAATTTATTTTTCACAACATCAGATTGAATGATTTTTAAATTATTAAATTAAATTTTGATTTTATATTATTATTAAATGTCAATATAATTCAATCACTTTTACATAATATGTTGATAACTTATGCAAATTTTAAAAAAAAATGATTTATTCTATAAAAAAATAATTTTTTATGAATTTAGAAATTTAATTTTGATTATATTATTAACTTAATTTTTTAATTGCAAGTTATTTAAAAACTAAAAATTGAAATTTGCAAAAAAAAAAAAGGAAAGATAAAGATGAAATACCTATTAAAAGAGAAAGCTACCATGTAATGAGTGGCAAAATTAAAGTAAGATGGCCAATGACAGATAATGGAAGACATCGAAAATAAAGCGGTGATAAGACAGTGAATGTGGAGGCAATGATGATAAGTTATAATTTTTTTATGAGAGAAGAATCTATTGTATAATTTAGGATAATAAAAATTCTTTACATAAAAAAAAATTAATATAGCATTAATAAATTTGGATTTTTTCCAAAAAAAAGGCTTAATTTTAAAAACTAAAACAATTAAAAGTAATTTTTAAAACAAAAGCAACTCGTATAGATTGTCATATGACCCAATTGATTTAGATCAATTTTGAATTGATCGTTTAATTAATGGCTCGGTACTTATTAATTAATGGATTGGCACTTACTTGATACTTAAAATTTTGGATCAAATTATGCAACTTTTTTTTTATTTAAAGCTGTATTTATATTTTTTTTGGGAAGAATTCAAATGAAATCTTCAAATTAAGGATTAAAATTGATAGATGTAGTCTAAGGGGGGGTTTGGCTTAGCTTTGAGTCTAATTGATAGTCGATATCTATTATCAATAGCTGATACTTATTGTTAATAATAGATAATTGATTGATATTTATGTGTTTGATAAAATTTTATAAAGTTGTTGTTTATCGGTTGTAAAATTATCACTATGGGTATTAACTTTTTTAATTTGATATAATACATACATTTATTTACTATAATATATAAACATTTGAAAAAATAAGAATATATGAAGTATAAACAAAACAATTAAGTCTAAAAATTTTCGCATTTGTTATGGAAAATTCTATTTTATATAAAAAAAAAACATTATCAATTGCTTTGCTCCTAAAAAGCTCCGAAATGAAGTTGTTTAGAAATGTAGTGGTTTAAGATTTAAAAGGCTACTAGCCAGATGTGGCAAACGAGTCGAGTTAAAATAAATTAGGTCATAGATGAGAAGGGTTATAAATGGGTTATCATACAAAGAGTCAAAAAAGGACAGAGTCATTAGCATATCAAATGGTTATGGATCGGCCCACAGATTAGGTCACGAATCGACCCATTTGTTTCATTTATTTTTTCACTTTTTTTTATAATTTTATTACTTAATTACTATAAATTATATTAAGTACTAATATATAATCACTATTACTATAAAATTTAGGAAAGTAGAAAATAATTAAAACTTATTTTATAACTATAAGTGACACAATTTAATCTTTTTATTGATTTAGTATGTTATGCTATACTATTAATTTTATTATCTACTAAATTAGAGATTGTTTTAATATTTATTCTTTTTTTAGAAAGTTTTAATTTTATATGTCCTATTTAATTTTTTGAAACAATTTATTTTTATTAAAACTTAATTTTTATGACACCTAAATAAAGAAAATATTTTCTTTATAATAATTAATAATGTGATTATTAATATTTTTAACGCTAAAAATAATATCAATAATGAAATAAAATGATATAATCCACTAAATAATTGACAATGTTATTAGAATCAGATAGGACATTGAACAGAACAACCAATTGGGTCATAATTCAACCGGTTCGTTCAGTAGAACTGGAATGAACCAAATTTTTTATTTTTTTAAATAAATTCATTTATAAAAACTTTAACAACATAAAAATGAGTAATATCATATTAAATAAATTATATAAAAATAATAAAATGGGTAAATATAAATTATTATAAAATTATTATTAAAAAATATAAATATAAAAGTTTAATAATTTGCGTAAAATGAAGGTATAAATATTGAAATTTATTTATATGAAAATTTTTAAAAAAAATTCAATTATAAAATTAATATATTTTTATTCTATTTAATATAATTTATTTACAATTTTTTAATTAAACAAATTTATTAAAATAGTTATGCTTAAAATGTTTTAATTATCAATCAATTAAAATATGATCAATTGAATAAATTTTATCATTAATATCTTTAAATTGATCTTAAATCATAAAAATAACTTAAAAAATACTCGATATTATAAAAAATATTAAAAGAAAATTATAAGTCAAATAATGCAAATAAAAAAAAGTAAAATTGTCATTTTCAGTTCAACTTGATTTTTCTATTTTTACCCTGGTTTGCATCATTTTTATTTGTGATGTATAGGTTAAAAGAACCAGATTAAAGTCAAAGCCTCGATAGTTGCTACAGATCAAGAGAAGAATACTTTTTGGTATTTTGTTGTTCTGTACATATATTATCTTATATATTTATATAGTGACACTCATATGTAGCTTATATGGGATTGGGCTTAATTTGGGCTGTAATTGTTTTGTAAGCTTTAAAACAAGTTTAAATTTTATTTTTGGCTTGTATAGTATCTCTTCCTATTGCATGTGGTTGAGATTGTGATAATGATGATTTGGGATGGTCAGAAGGACCAATTTGTGGTTGAGATGTGTGTGAGAATTATAGAAGTGTTGTTTTAAACCTACAGGTTTGCTATTTATTTTGGGATAATGTCCAGTATAATTGTTAAGCTATTGAATTTTTGATACGAGGATTCCCAAAACTATTTCAAAACTTAAAAGTGAAATTTTATTTAAAAAATATTTCCAAGGCTTAATATATATAATCAAATGATTTTAAAAAAGTTTTAATTTATTCAGATTTTTGGACAAAGTAAGTTTGAATGACTCTTTGTGTGTCATTCATTATTCGAGTCTACCAACTGAATTGGATAAGGGGTGTCACCCAGTAACAATGATCTAAAGCATTAATTCATGTTTAAGTATCATTTGAAATGAAATTAGGTTTATCCCATCCCAGATAGAAGCCTAATGTGCTTTATCTCATTTCAAACAAGTTAAATATGGTTCAATGCAAAAGGCCCACATCATATTTGAGATGTATATCCATAGCTTTTAGTGTCATACTACTTAAGAGAAGTACCTAAGGTTATTACATGGGCTGTGATTTAGTTAAGAAGCTTAAGGCTACTACAAGCAAGTGTCCCTCTTAATAAGTCTTCCCAATCAAGGGTAAAGCAACCTGTTGGTTTACCATTTGATATATCCAAAGGTACTAAGCTTGTGAGTGATGGATATGCTAACAATCCTTGCAATTTGAGTGAAAAATGGGTTCCTGTATCACAACACCATCCCAATATAATAAGGACACAATTAACAAAGATGCAATGCATGGGATCAATGAAAATTGGAATAGTAAAAGGCATAATAAATGGGCACTTTTAGATTTAATTCTTATTTTCTAATGGAGTCACCAACTATAGAACAACGGGGTTTATAGAGCAACCACTCGATTTTACACCGAGAAAAAAACCTACTAATCTTCACCCTAAAAAGGTTCGAAATTAACATCTTATTTGTGCCTTTTTCATATGTCCTTTTGCATTCCAATGTTTGTTAATCCATATTGATTTAGTCGTACATTGAAATTAAATCATCCATTCAGATTTACAAACCATAAAGTTTAAATTACATAAAGGTAAAGAATTACATTTATTAATCCAAAAAAACTAAATAAATAATAAATAACATCTATAAATCGAGTCATTAATTAATTTGTTGTGACTTAACAATTATCTCAGTTTTACAGGAAATCAAGAATAATTGCCCAATCCTAACATTAGAGAGTAGCCTTCTTGAAATTCATTTTTACTAGTGACTTTTGATTAAGGAAAATCAAATCCATTTTACTAGAAAATATCAATTAATTATATAAAAAAACTTTGACGTGAAATTGATTTTATCACGTAATATAGTTTGATTAGATCTAACTATTACAACAAAAGTCCTAAATTACAATTTGTCAAAGAAAATAGCACAAAAAAGATCAAATAAATAAATGCCGCAAATAATGAAAATAATAAAGAATAAATAGTCTTAAACAAGATCCTTGTGAATAGGTTTCAAATAACGGCTTGCAAATACTCAATAGAAAAAGATCAGTTCGACGAGACAAGGTCCGTACGGACTACGAAATTTGGTCCTTGCAAACCAACATACACAAACACAAATCCAAATATAAGATTGATTAAATATTAATTATTTATGCGACCATATAAACCTAATTATTATGGCAACATAGTTTATATGGACCTTAATAAGATATATGCTAACCATGTCCATGCGAACCTCGTTTACATGAAGGCAAGACCATGCGTTCATAATTCGGCAAATCAAAATCACACGTCACACTCATAAAAAATCATGCAAAATATATGATGTAAAACAAATCAGCATGATAAATACATGTGATTAGCAAACAAATCAACCTCAAGCAATGAGTTTTGATCAACAAAGAAAATCTTTAAACATGTAGCCATTAAGAGGTCTTTGATTTGAAAATGGTTAATTGTAAATAAAAGTCCTCTAATTTACCTGTTGATTTACTCTAAGCAGAAAGCTAAGGTATGCATTTCTAGGCTTTAAAAGATATTTGAGTTAAAGGTATAGGCTTGTAAAGTAGCAATTCACTTAGGGTTTTCTCCCAAAAGATCCATTCTTTAAGTTATAAAAGGCGCATTTATAAAGTTAGAATAAGGTTTCTAGCATTCTAATGCTAGAAATTGAAGGACACCACTAAAAAGGGAGTTTGTAGCAAAATAGGAAAATTGAATTTTTGGATCAGAACCGAGCAAAGGTCCTTGTAAACCACATTAAAAGGGCACTAATGTCCTTGCGAACCTAGTGTAAAAGATGTTTGTGTCAATGAGTATTCTTTAAACCAAGTCCAAGCAAACTTTGGTTTAACTAATGCTCTCTGCTTAACCCTCTTCTAGTTATCATCATGGGACTTAAACCTAAGGTGTCTACACTTACCTTAGATGCATATGGCATATAATGACACTAAAAGAAGATAGGAAATTAGAACTTGCCTCAGTTAGACGTGATCTTAAACAAATAAGGATGTAGATATGATAATTCACAAAAACAACAATAATATGATAGTTTCAAGTGTCTTAGTCAAGCATATAACACAAACTTTCTTGTTAAATTAGACTAAAAGAATATTTATGAGAATTAGGAAATGATGATCATGATTATATATAATGAAGGATATGGTGTTAATTAACAAATAGATTAGTGTTGGTTGAGTGATAAAGGAAATACGCTCAAATATGAATAAGCGTCACTTTCTTTGTGATACTTTTGAATTTATATGAATATTAGAATTTAAGCTTTATCTTAATCAGTTGCATAAGGGAAATATTTTATTATATAAAGATATAACATTTATATCTTTTGCCATATTGATCTCTAGGATTCTATTTAGTAAATGGAATGTTTTTATCTTAAATTGTTATATATGACTTATGTGAATGTTTGTGATGGAGAAATATGAGATTTTATGTTTTAGTATACCAAAATAGTCTCGATTCACTATATGAAGTGTTGCACATTTTTATGTAAGTTAATAAATCTAGATAAAATAATAAAGGAAAAGGTATACCTTTGTCATACCACTTAATAAGAGAGTATACCTTAGGTATACCACTTAATAAAGTGTATACCTTGGTATACTAATGAACTAGAAGAGTATGTCTTTGGTATACTAAAGTAATAAGGGAGTATACCTTTGGTATACTAAGTTGATAAAAGAGTACATGTAACTCCCGTGTACCGAGGCTCCGAGAATAGCACCTGAGAGCCGAAAAGGGCACTAGGTGTGCTAGGTCACTGGCATGGATTTTGAGGTAGGGTACGTTTCCCAAGAAACTCCATAGGCTTGGAAAATGGTGGAAACGACCTCAATAAAATTTTTAATAGAACCAATAAATTAATTTGGGCCATACGCTAGCAGGTCGTGAACTCAGATTGAGTCTGGTCGGGACTAACCCGGGATGTGCCTGAACAGACCCGAAAATAGTACACCCTGAAGCTCAAAAATTTCACTGAGTCCAATGCTAAAGAAATTTTTAGAATCAGAGGTTATTTGCAAAATTTTGCAATTTTTTAAACTTGGCATGCAAATCGAGACCTACTGAAAACTGTCTTATCAGAGGAATTGGGCCGCAAAAATTTACGAGCATGCAATTGGGATTTAATAAAGAATTTTAAAATAAACGGCGCAATTTTTTGATGTCGTTTGGGATTTTTCGGATTTTCAGCAAAACTACAATTTCCACCGAAAATTTTGCTAGCCTAGTTCCCAAAGGAATTAGGCCTTGAAACTTTACATGCCTTTAATTGAATGTATTTGAGGATTTTATAAACAAACGCAACAATTTTTAGAGGTCCGACTGGCCACAGAAAAATTTTCGAAATTCTGCCGCGAACTAAGTTGCCGCAAAACGCTTGATTTTTAATTCGGGTATTTCCCGATGGAATTTTGCTGCGAGATTTTGCAGACATGAAATTGGGATCAAATGATGAATTTAGAAATAAACGGTGTATTTTTTTGATAACCGTGTGATTTTTTAAAAATCCCCAAAGTTAGCAGCCCCTATGTTTGGGAATTCAAATCCCAGGGTGCTCGAAAACTTCGAAACGCGAACCGAGGCTACTCCAGACTTTTTCAACAACTGAAAAACGTGGCCAAGTCCATTAAAAGACACCTGGCCTGCTAATTTCCTTCCACTTAACCCCACTTTTCTTTCTTTTCTCTTTCTCTTTTCCACTTTCTTCTCCAGAAAATTCTGGTCACATTTTGGTTTTCCTCTCCCCTATTCTAGGCTATTTCAACCCGAAATTCCCCTTAATAACCACCTAAAATTCTTGCTAATTGATGGAGAAAAAAAACTGTGGTAGAATGGCCAGTCAAGGGAAGAGTAAAAGGCCAAGAAAGGCAAAATTCATTTGGGCAGCAATGAGTAAGTAAAATTCATCTGGTTTTACTTTGATTTTCTGGGAATTTTCTTTCTCTCATAGTGCCTCTACAATTGAGATTTTCAAGTGGTCATTGTGTATGTGTTTTGGTGGTCTTAAGGTTGGAAATGATAAAGGACAGCAAAGAATATTCAAGGGAAAAGGGAGGAAAGCATGGTGAGGAAGTGAAGAAGAAAGGCTGCTGAAATATAGGTATGTGGATTTAGTTAATTAAAAGTATGCCTTTCTTGCTTAATTAATGGAAAGTTGTAAAATTGATGGTCTAAAATTTTGGTTGGGTTAAACAACGCTTGAGTTTGCTGCTGTGTAGTGAGTGTGTGTGTGTGTGTGTTCTCTATTTCTTGTAGGTAACGAATTGGTTTGGTGATGAATGGGCTGTTTCTATATAAATTTAACTTGAAATTCAATAGTTAAATGATGTAAGAATTAAAGGGATCAGTGGGACATAGTGTGTGAGTGTGTAAGGCATAGCATGGCATCAAGGAGAGAAGATCAGTATTTTCAGATTGAGGAGTATGGCGTGATGTGTGGAGGAGAAAGGGCTGGCATGAATAGGCTGGAAAAACAGTGAGGTAGTGCAAGTGAAGTGGGTGACATTGTGAGGGGGTGTGGGTGTGATGTGAAGGTATGATTTGTGAAGGAGAAAGTGTTAGTTACTCAACAAAGTGTTAGGTACAATAAAGGTGAATGAGGGGCTGCTGTAGAGGGAACGGGAATTAAGTTTCAAGGTTGTAGTTGTGTGTAAGGGGTAGACGAATTATCAAGGCTGTATAAGGTAAATTAGGGGTTGATATAGAATGAAGTTTAATGTTGCTAATTGTGTATCAATATAAGGTTATTTAGGGGCTGATGTAAGATGAATTTGAAGGAAGTTAAATGTTGTTAATTCTATGTATGGCAATGTAAATATCTAGGATATGGATGAGCATGGAAATGTATGATTGTAAATCTGAATTATTGGCATAACAAAATTATATGTGAAGACTACATGTGGTGGGGATGAATATATATATATATATATGTGTGTGTGTG
>CANXYI011004058.1:0-13481 GCA_948208565.1 Hura crepitans
ACATTTCTTGACTTAAGGAGTTGTAAAAACACTAAAAACTATTTGGCAGGCTTTATGAGGCAAATAATTGTGTTAATTTGTTGAAAATCCAATAGCATAACAACTATACCAGGAGACTTTCCTAAATAGTAAACCTATTAAAAATATTTCTAAAATAATATACATAAAAATATTTTTAAAATAATATACATAATAAAAATATTTCTTGAATAGCGCCTCATGCTTATCACAAGCAACATTCTGACATGTAACATCAAGAGATATCATATAAGTCATGCAAGAAATATAAAGCTTTTAAAATAAATACAATTTAAGTTACAAAATTGACCCATGTTTATAGATTAAGCCCAATCCCTTTAGAATCACAAGAGCATCACTATCTATATTTACATTATTGACCATTTTAAGAAATGAAAACAAAAGTACCCAAAACAGGCAGTGTTCATGTTCTACTGTAGGGCAAAAGCTTTAGCTCTAATTTGCTGCTCAATTACCTATGCATTACAAACAAAGTAATGTGTTAAGCTTTCACTTAGTGGTGTAATCACTTCAACATGAATATGCCAATTATATCATGCAATTGTTCTTTCCATATCAATATTATGACATGCTATCAATGAAAGCATACAATATGGTTCATAAGCAAATAAGCATTTTTAATAAATATACGTGTCGAGAAATATGCATATCCCACATTATATTCATACATATAGCATAACTATCATCAATATAAATAAAATGAGCCAGAAGCTTAAGATGTGCATTTATCTCCTCATAATAACCACATACTCATTTAAGTAATTATAAAAAGCTTAACAACATACATTACTTGTTATAGCCTCATAACCATGCATTAATCAAATTTTTGGTTTCATAAACATCTTAATACCACATGATCATTTTAAAGTCCTTATATTATTTAACAAATGCCTATATCAAAAAGACAACTATCCAAGGCTAGATAGCAGATATCATTGACTTGAAGGCACTCACACCTTGGGTACGTAGACAAAGGCTCGAAAGCACTTGTATCAGAAGATACGTAAATAGGCTACTAAGCACTCGTATCCAAAGAAATGTAGAAACATAGGCTTATCAGCACTCACTTTTAAAGATACATAAAAACATCAGCCTGTAGGCACTCATGCACAACAACACGTAGAAATATAAGCCTATAGGCACTCATGCCTATCGACACATAGATCAGTGACCACATATATCTCATACCCAAAGGTAAGCTAGTAGCTATTAAAAATCTTAGTTGATCAGTCAACCTATCCAAACTAGGTTATTTACTATATAGGCATCATTAAACTCATCATATTATGTCATTTAAACCATTTATACATTTTACACCGTTTATACCATATCGTCTTATAATTATGTCTCCTTTGCCATTTTGCATATTTGCAAGGGCTAAAAACACATGCCCATAGCATAAAGTCACATAATCATATCATGTATCAAACTTAGGCTTGAATAAGCTTATTACCACTAAAAGGTCATATTACCTATGTGTAATAGCTCAAACAAACACATATAATAGCATATGCATTCTCATGCTTAAAACTCATGCACCATTTGGCCCACTGAAGCATATGGCCTTCAATGTATGTGCAAAACTCTTTAACAACTTTATTAACACATAATAATATCATAAGACACATCCATGTATCTACATTCTCATTAATACCTTAATATACCATTTAAAACACCACTAGGCCTTATATGGCCATAACATATATCATGCATGCACTTCTCACATCGAGCACATTTATTCTACCTTATCATTATACATTGATACCTTATAATGTCTAATATATCAAGCATTTGCATAAGGACTATGATTCACATCCATACATAAATTTGCACCAAATATTGCCATTTATCAATATTAGTCACATAAAAGCCTCATTACATGGAAAAAAGTTCATATTTATGTCATATGTGGCATTTGACCACTCTTATATGCCCACACTCATACATTTAAACATGCTAAACCACTTATAATTGCATTTATGCCATTTTCTCCATACATTACTCATATATCCTCTTTATGCAACAATTGCCACTAAAACATGTCACTTCCATATTTGAAGCATTTGGCCTCCCATATATGCATACACACACCTATTTAATCATATATAAGCTAATTCAAAAAGCATTAATACCACATTAATCCATAATTGCATTTTTAGCTCTTAATATGGTATCTCAACTCAACATCAAGCTTATTAACAAATATGATGCATTTAGCCTCTATAAGCCACACATATATCATCTATATTACACATTTATATCATTCAACATTACCATTCAATAATATTTAATTAATTCATACATTACACTTCTAATAGCCATTAATGCACATATTATCATAAATGCATATAATGCACATAATGCATTTCCAAGCATTTCCTTTCATTTTAATGTGATTACATATACCAAAAAATAGTTTTTAGGTATGCCTATAGACATCTTAGGCTTTCTCCATGCCTTGAGAAGCTTGGTTCAAATTCTCACCTGTAAATTCAAATAGGTTTGATTTTAGAAAATTTGTATAAAATTAAATAATGAAGTAAAAATTATAATGACCTTATAAATGGCTTTTTAGGCACCCAAGGGACATAGGAAAAATATTATTTGAATGGAAACAAAATTACTCGATTGTGACTTGGTCACTATTTACCTCGATAAGGAAATCCAAATTCCTCTCGAGATTCTCTACCAAACAAGGCGATCTTAGTGCCTATGTTTCTATCTTGGGATGCTCTACCTCTCAGAAGCCATTTTTTGAAGTGGATAAGGAAGAGATGGAAGAAGAAAGAGAAGAAAGGGAGAGAGGAGAGGTTTTGGCTAAAGAAGAGAAAGAAGGAAGGAAATTGAGGGAAATGGGAAATGGGCGAAAGCAAAGGGATTTTAGGGGTATTTATAGTTTTTTGAAAATATATTTTATTTTGTTTTCCATAATCTATTTCTCCCCTCTATAATGATCAAAATTCCTCAAAATGTGTTTCAAAAATTAGGTAAATACGAATCCCATTGACACTTAAAGAATCAAGCTCAGAAGACAAAGAAAATTGAAAATGTTAGCTTATATTCTTAGCCAAAAACTCGATAAAAATACTTCTCGATATCTAAAAGTTTTGACTCTAATGCCAATGGTCTATGTGGAATATTTAAGTATCAAAGTTGTAACATTTTTAGATTATTTTGAGCAACTTTTACTTTATTTTACAGTTTAACTTTGCCTCAGGAACTATTTAAAGGACACTACCATAAAACCTTTTTTAGCATTTTTTACCATCCAAATAACTTTGAATTGCCTTAAACATTACCCAAAATTCTCCCATAATTAATACTCTCTAGTGGTACACTTAGTACAACTCGAGTTTCGAGAAGCACTATTCACCGCGAAAAAGTACTATTCATGAGAGTCGGGATTTTTAGGTTGTTAAACATATGTTGCTCATATGTTACCCTTAAATACTGAGGAACACTTAAATCAGTGCTCTAATACCATTAAATGTGACCCCTCTTACCCAATCTAGTTGCTAGACTCAAATAAGGAGTGTACATAAAAATGTCCTATCCAAACTTACTTAATCTTTTACTGTCACTTAAAATTTGAATAAATTAAAACCATCTTAAAACATGTTTGATTTGAAAATTAAAGCCTTGAATTAAAAGAATAAAAATCTACTTCAATATTTGTAACCATTTTAGGAATCCTCACATAAAAAATTCAACTATAAAATAGCTATATAGGGACACTATCCCAAAATGAAAAGTAACTCTATAGGTGAAAAAGCACTTCTATAATCACTAACACTCAAAACATAACTTTTGTCATCCTTTGATAACTCTAGAACATCCACCATCTCAAATCTCAACAAAACAATATAATAGAGATAAATGTAGTATCCACACATTTAAAAGAGATTTCAAAGCTTGTTTAAAGATTACAAAACCATATACAAAACTAAATTAAGCCCAATCCCTTATTAACTACATACGAGTATCTTAATTCAATTACATTACATAACAATATATATAAAGTAACAAAAATACCAAAAGTGCACTTTTATTGCCAGTAGTAGCTACCAAGGCTTTGAAACTAATTTAGATTCTTTTAAACCTACATATTGCAAAAATAGATGATGCACTAAGAAATAGCTTAGTGGTGTAATTAAAGTAACTTGTTAATACATTCTTAAGCATACATGGATACATCATCATAAAAATGTACATAAAAAACATACAAGAGATTTATGATCTTTATTGATATGTAATATGCATATATCAGTGCATATGATCACATTAAACATGCCATATGCTAAAATGTGTAACAACGTAATCCATACTACAAAGATGGATAAATTATTAATTTTTATGAATTAGATTTTTAGTTTAATTATTTAATTATTACATATGTCAAAGACTACAAAATCCTATCGATAGCAAGAATGGATGGCTAGTATGTATTTCATGAACCCGAAGGCTCATCTACCAATGTAATTTTGAAAACTGGGCATAACATAGTCCATTAGCTAAGCATAGCATAGGTTAGTAGACCAATATGAAATATGACTTAAAAGCTATCTACCAATGTAAGTCGAAAGATTGAACATAGCATAGACCTATAAGTTAACATATAGCATAGGCCCATAAGCTAAACGTAGCATAAGTGTTAGAAGTTTATCCTAGAGCTTATGTAATAAGGTTATATTCATGAATTTAAACCTTGTTAATTAAAAAAAAGGCATTTCTCTTTATAAAGGTAATTTTATATATTACTTATAATTGTTTGCAATGTCTTAAACAAAGTTATAATATCCCTAGTACATAATCACAGTGCAAAGGAAAACTAAAAAGTGTTTGTAATGCCCATATCCCGAAGCTCCATGAATGGTGCCAGAGGGTTTGAGAAGTGCACCCGGGGTGCCAGGTCACTTGCACAGGGATCAAGGTAGTGGCATAAGTCATAAAACTTCAAGGGCCTTTAAAATGATGAAAAAGGCAAAATAAAAAAAATTATCACAACCAATAATTCATTTCAAGTTGTGAGCTGCCCATCGGGCCAATAGAAATTTTTTGAGCCAGGATAAACCTAAGATGTGTCCGAACAGACCCAAAAATGTTGCACCCTAAAGCTAGAAAATCACACTGAGTCCAATGGTGAAAGAATTTTTATAACCAATGGTCATTTGTGACATCTCATAATTTTTGATATTGCCATGCAAATCGAGGCAGTCTGAAAACTACCCTATCTATGGAATTTGGCGACAAAAGTTTACGAATAAGTAGAAGGGATTAAAATAGGAATTTTAAAATAAATAGTATAATTTATAGAAGTCCGAGTGAATTTTTACGAATTTTTGAAGTTTCCTAAATAACTAAGATGGTTCGAGAATTATCAAAACACGGTTGAGGTGGCAAAATGGGGCCCACGATAGTGCCAAGTGTCATAGTCCACTGGGCAAATGGCGAATGGCCCATGACAAGTGGATTTCCATTTGTAATAAACCAAAATACATTTTCTCCTTTCCTGCTAAAAACCGATGCCACTCTAATAGTCTTTAAGCCATAAAATTTTGCTCCAGAGTCCAAACAAGGTGATTCTAGTGACCAAAATTTCCTCTGGATGTTAAGCACCAGTAGGACAAAGAATTATGCCAAAAAAAGTTTCCATTTGGGAGAAAAAAAATCAAACAAAGGGATAAACTCAGAACAATCTAGAACTATGTATGTGAGGTGAGTTCTTGGCTGTATCTACCCTATTTCTTATACTTTTTCAATGATTCTTGATGCCAAATTATAGCTAAGAAATGTGTATATGCATGTGTGATGCATTGGTGGCCACTGGATGGCAAATTATTGCTCATAGAGGGAGGACAAAACTACTATGAAAGCTAGAATAGGGCTAGCAACATGTGTATGGATAGGATTGACACCTTCAAAGAGGAACATAAGTGAATTTACAACTTTTTTCTCACGTGTAGCGGTGCCTAGGTTAGTGAATTTAGGAATTGAATAGCTAGAATAGTTGTACATTACCTTAAATTTCTCTTTGGTGATGTTGAGGAATTGTGAATGGTATTTATGAGTAGTTACATAATTTACTCTAAAGTGCTTATTGCAATTCTGTTGTTTAAGGTGGTTTGAAATAATGTCTTACTACCTGGGAGAAATCTAAGTTATGTTGGGCATGCTAGGGAGTGTTTTATTGATGTTTTGTTGTGGAATTCACAATAGAAAGTGAATTGGTGCCTATAGCCGTGTGCTACCATGGGTAGTTCTTGAGATATTGTTTTGTGCTTTTGGTTTTAATGGCATAAATTGAGATGTTATGCCCATAATAGAGTTTATTGCTTGTAATTTGGATGGAATAATGTTATTTTGCCTCAAGGAATAAGAAATAAGTTCACTTACATTAAACATCCGAGAGCTATTTTTGGTGTATTGTATGATGTGGTTAGGGACTTGTGATAATTTGCTTGAAAATGATTATGGTTGTGGCATGGCATGTACTCTTGATTGAATCTTGATGCCAAGTGAAAAAGCTATGTAATTTGGGTGCATTTTTATTTTAGTACCCGAAAGTGTGCATTAGTGACATGGTTTGTGAAATAGCTTATAAAGATGTTAGTGTATGCCTAATATTGGTGATGATTTTGGCCTCTAATGATCATGACTAACATAACAAAGTTCACTTAAAAGATGCCTTGATTTGGCTAGAAAATCCTAGACCAAATAATATACTTAAAGCTTAAGATAATGACCTAAAAGGTGACTTCAAATAAGTTAAGAAATAGAACTTTTCTTATGCCTCTAAGAGAGTAGAATTGATTTACAATTTTGCTATGGATTTGGCCCAATGATAATGACAAGGTGCCTAAATATTAGCCATAGAATTAGCCCAGCTTGAGTTAGCATTATTACCCAGATTTTAGCCATGGACATGGCTTATTTAAAATTGGATTAGTACCCAATAAAATGTTAAAATAAATAGTGAAAACTGAATTGAAATCAGACTTAGAATAGTCTTAGAAAACTGACTTCCAAAAGTGGTCGAAATGACCTGTAACTATACAGTGGACCCTTACCTAAACCAAAAAAATGTCCCTAAACTAGAAAGTACTAAGTCTTAAAGTGGAAATGCCATGATAAATCATCTCATAAGACATCTTGATTATTGATCATAATAGACTTAGAAATTATTTCTATATTTTATTCGGTAGAGCCAAATAGTGGCTATACTAGTTCGAATATAATTCTAAAGTATAAGATAAAATTTTTATCTATCTATTTTTAGGACTTAAATATTATACGAATAATTTTAGCTAATAAATCAACTTAAATTGAGCTACTTGGCCCATTGGTTAGACACCCACTAGATGGGTTGACCGGTCAATTTAGTGTTTTGCAGCTCCTAGTTATAGGTGGCTAGAGTGGTCTATAGACTAATCTCCATTATGTCACCCAGCCATTTTAGATATTCATTGGTGGCTGGAGAGGTCTCCAGACTGATCTTTATTATCTCACCTAGTTCTTGATAGTTATTTTATTTATGGTTGGGGAGGCCCACCGGCTGATCTCTATTATGCCACTCAGTTATTTTTATTATATTCAGGGAGGCTATGGCTAATCTCCATTATGGCACACATGCTAGTACAGTGGCATAGGTATAGAATGGGGACCACTACACAAGTTGTTATCCCTCTAGATCTAGTGTTTTTAAGTGTCGTCTTTCTTTTTGGGCTAAAGAATTTAATCAAATAAAGAATCAGATTAGTTATGAATAGAAAGATTAAGTATAATAAAATAGTGTTTCCTCATTTTTGATAAGTTGCTAGTTAAAGGGCATTCTAGTCATTTTGCATGGATTTGCTAGATTAGTCTAAATAACTAATTTAAGTAAATATACATACATAGAAGGCAAGAAGACTACTTCAAGACATAAAAACACCTTAGAGAGATCAAATCAAGCAAATATGAATAACTATTTTAGGAGGAGTAATAAAAACACAGTAAAAGGGTATTTTGGTAATTTTCCACTTTTCATACAGATTAAGCAATTCTTCCAAAGTTGCATTGATTAAGTATCTGTTTTTACTTTAATTGATTTAAATTAAGCCAAAAAATGTCATTTTTAGACTAGAAAAATACCTTAGGGATATTTTAGTAATTTGGCACCCTAGTGAACATTTAAATTATTTAATGAAGTAAAAATTACATTTTTAACTACATAAGGAAGAAATAAGCTTACACCATGATCAAACTGCTTTAAATTCACCACTAAGTATCTCGTATACTCATCGTACCAATTTTGGTGCATAGGTGCATAACAGCGGGACCTGCTTCATAATGCATGACAACAGTGGTTCAGAGGATATAGGTGAAGGTTTTGGCTTGCTTAATGTGCATTTAGATATCCATGTACTTAGACAGGAAAATGTATTTGAGCTTTAACAATGTAATGTAATTAAGTCATTAAGATTTACTAATGTAAATCTAATATTTCTATGCATGCTCTATGGTGAATGAATATGTGTGCATGATGTTAATATTGGTGTCAGCTTGAGGCTCTATATTATTGTATAGTTTTATTTAAGGCCTAAGGCCCTAGTTTGTCATGTGCTAGGTGATGATGATAGGATGAAATTGGTGGACCAGATGGGTCTAAGTGTTAAATGGATTTTAGAAGTGTTTAACAGGATTGTTTAAAATTTGGGATAGGACATAGACAACCGTTATGCTATCGAATTTTTAGGAAATACCTGAGTATGATTAGATTTCCTCTATAATGGTTACGTAAGATTGGCTCTAACCTAAATGGATTATAGAAACTGACGAAAATTGTTTGAGTCAGATACCTTAATTTAGTCAAAAGTTGGTAAAAGTTAAATGAATAACCACTAAAGAAATTTTAGGATGGGTAACCTGGCGGGAAGTGCCCCGCTTATTAGATTTCTTCAGGAATCCGGTAGGGGGTGTCACATTTTATGGTATCAGAGCAATGGTTCAATGTTCCTAGTTAATGTACATGGATATCAAAGGGTTAACTCTAATTCCTCTGAACTCTTATGCTATCTGAGGCTAAGAAAACAAAGTTTTTTGGAGTACAAAAATGACTAGCCTAGTTGCCCGAAAGAGGGCTATAGAATCGAAAACCATGGCATTTATAGAGTAGGTCCTATATCAGTATATAAACCTAGTTATGTTGCTTAGCAGCCATAGTCAAGAGTGACTGACTAATAACAGTTTGGAGAAACCCTATCCTAGAATAGTGAAAAGTAATACATGAAAGGATTTTACCAAACTTTTAAAGTATGTTAAGAAAATTACTTTCAATGACACATATACAGAATATAAGAGATTCCTTATAATACTAAATGTAGAATTAAGGATATAGACAGCTAAACCTTAGAAAGAAAGAGTTGGCAGTGTCAGTGTTAATGGCACGTAACATAAAGAAATGGTATCGGTAAGAAGAGACCACTTTTTGAGAAAGAGGCAGAGCACTATGGGATAGCCTAGTGAAGTACTAGATTAGTGAGACAAGGAAAAAAGAGTTAGTTATAGGTATAGTTCAGTCTAAGTCCTAGTACCAGAGAGAGTACCAAGAGTAGTGTTGTTAGGAAATATCACTAAGAATAATACAAAGGAGGCAAATGAGATTAATGTCTCTAATCTGATGTTAGAGGCCACTATAAAGAGAGTGTCCTTAAGGATAGATGGAGGGTGTTTAGACATAGATATCTAATGATACACCCCAGATTAAGGGTTAGAAAGGAACTAAAGAAGCATAATCATGTGTTAGTGAGGGTGCTA
Organism: Hura crepitans; assembly: GCA_948208565.1. Classification (NCBI taxonomy): domain Eukaryota; kingdom Viridiplantae; phylum Streptophyta; class Magnoliopsida; order Malpighiales; family Euphorbiaceae; genus Hura; species Hura crepitans. The sequence goes on from CANXYI011004058.1 coordinate 9,835, forward strand.
AAGTTAAGGTTTGTGTTTCTACTAGGCAGTGTATGGTGAGGCTAAAAAAGGGGCTACAACACTAGATAGTATGGCTGGTATTTTATTTATCTAATGTTCTAGTCTTAGCTTTGATAAATCTTGATTCAATGCCCTTATATGCATGTATTGCTCAGTATAAAATAGGCAAGTAGGGCCTGAGCTAGTTAAATAGGCATGGAAGTTAATAGCCTTATAAAGAAATGCCTGATTGTGAAAGGTGTATCAAAGATGCCTCAGGTGATTTACGGGTATAGATTGTTATGGGTTTGGCTAAGTTTTATTTCCTTACATAGGGGTGCTTCTAACATGGATTGAATTATTAAGTGTTATATTATGACTGAGGGTGACCACAGAAAGTTAACCCTCCAGACTGTACGAAGACTATTAGAGATAGTGAAGGGTGAAAGAAGTCTTCGAAATAATTTATTCTTGTTATCAAAATATAATAACTCCTTTGGGAAGAGAGAGGAATTTTTGGCCTAAGGTATTGAATAGACTAATTTAATGCTAATCTAGCATACCTATCAGTTAAAGTTGGTTCTCCAATATAGTTCTATTAAGCTATTAGGGTTATCATTTTAGAGGAAGTTAAATTCTGAAGTAGGGGTACATCCTGATTTTGCTCAAGTGTTCATTGTTCCTTAAAGGATAACATCTATTAGAATACAAGCACTAAGAGTATAGCTACAATAGTTAGGTGATAAGGGTTATTAGATTTAGTATAATTTTTCATTAATTGTCCAAGCTATCCATGAGATAGAAAGATATGTCACTTGAGTTGTATATTACTTTAAAGGTACTTACACAGAGTGATTGTGTAGGATTAGTATCCCTTGTTCTTTATGAACAATCTGCTTGATCATTAAAAGAGGCTAATCTTCTTTCTTTTAAGTTGATATGATATCTGGATACTAGTAGCTAAGGACTTAAGGAAGTTGATATTACCATGATTTGCTTCTAGGATCGAGTATAGACATTGTAAATCTTTGGTAATATCATCGAGCTCATTAATGCCTTAGCAACTTTATGGATTACAATTAAGAATGCTTTTAATTTTATGTAGACTAGTAGTAATGGTGTTCCTGGATGATCTTGTGGTGGTTTCTAGGAACCAAAAAGAATACAAACATCATTAGAGGGTTATAATGCAGACCCTGAAATAAGATGGTTATATGTGTGCCTAACTTAATAACAGTAAAGTGGGCAAATGAAGTTTTTCTTTGGACCACCCAGTCTCAATAGAGAAAGTCAGAATTGGCCCTGGTAAAGGCAAGGCAATGTTGGAATTGAAACTCTTTAGGAATGTAACTAAAATGGAAAAAACTTATAGGCTTACTTCAAGTTATAGAGGGCTTACACAAGGACTTCCATCATTATTACTCTTATGATTAGACTAATTAGAAAGGAGGTAAGAATAGTGTGGGATAAGTACTGTAAAGACAATTTTGCTAAGTTGAAATAGTGGTTGACACAGGTTCCTATCCTGATTCAACTTGAATAGGATAAGGACATGGTTATGTGCAAGGATGATGCGCTAAAGGGTTTGTTAGATTTTAATGTGAGTTGAAAAGGTAGTGGCTTGTGCTAGGAGACAAACGAAGCCACGAGGAGCTCTTTTATCTTACCCCTGATTTAGGGCTAGTCACTTAGTGGTTGTGCTGAAGCAAATGATGGCACTATTAGTATAAGAAGAATGCGATATAAGTACATATCATTAGAGGTTAAATAATCCTCACTTAGGAAAATAGACTTGAAATAGAAAAGCTAGATAAAGTTGATTCAGGATTTTAATTGCATGATTAACTACCTACTAATAAGAGTTAAGGTGCTAATGGATGGTCAGTATAGGAAAACTTATGGTGACCTTGAGAGATTATGATTATAAGGTTACTAGTAATTTCAAAATAGGCTGTAGCAGTTGATTTGCAAGTAAAGTTAGATTCTAGATAGCAAATTAAAAAGAATCAGATGAAAAACTAGTAAATGGTTCTAATAAGTAGCAAAGCTAAAAAGGGGAAGACCATAAGGTCTCAGCTGACAGTAAGTGAATAGTAGACTCATTAGAATAGATTATGCACATTTTGTATAGAGGATCTAGGTTGAAGAGTTTTAAGAAAATATATGAGACTCCTAATTCCAAGTATTCTAGAAGAAAAAATCTAAGTTTGGGAATTCTTATTTCTTGATGGTCTAATGTAGAAAGAAATGTTGTAGGGGTATAATACCTAGTATTTGATATGCCAGCAAGTAGGAGCTGGGCATCAGAATCCTTTTGAATAGTTGTAACCTACAGTTATATCAGAGTGAGAATAAGAAAAGCTAACTCTAAGTTATGATAAGTTTACTATTGAGTAAAGGTAGGATGCAGTGGTGTATGGATAATCATGAAAAATAATCAAGACAGTTTAAGTTACCCAGTTAGGATGGGTTAACTTTAAATAGGTTGGTTGGATTATATGGTGATGAGCCATTAGATTTCATGTTGTGCCAATGACTATCATTTGGATAGGGATTTTATTTTACTATCAGGCTATGGTAGAAGTTATAAGCAGCATTAGGCACTAGATTAGCTTATCACCTAATTTATCATCCTTAGTTTGATGAACAGTCAAAGAGGTTGATACAGGTAGTTGATCATTTGATGTGAAACAATACTTATAAGCTTATGATTATCTAATACATATACATATTTTTCACAGTAAGTGCCTATGATAATGATAATTTGTTTAGTTTGAAATAGACCCCTTTGAGGCATCATGTGATACATAATACAAGGTTTTTCATACTAAAGTGAAATTTGAGATAAAAAGTCTTCAAATTAAATTGGATTAAATAAATTAAAGAAAAGTGGAATGAATTAGAAAAAGACTAAAAGCTATAGGATTAGGCTAGAATTTTGTGTTGACTTGAAATAGGAAAACTACTGAATACCTAATTAGACAAAAAGTGTTCTGGAGTTATTCCCAAGAAAATAAGTGCAGAGGTCTAAGAAAAAGCTCTATGAGTCCTAGATTATTAGACCCTATGAGGGTACTAATAGGATCAAGACTTATAGCTCAAAGGCCTGTATTACCACTTGAGCTATAGTAAACACTGTGTTTTCATGTCTCATGTTCATGCAATATAGATTAGACCCATTACATATGAGCTGGATGGCAGCAATGGAAGTGTAACTAGATATAATTTATGCCTATGAAATAGTGTAAGTGATACCTCATGAAACAAAGTGATTGTAGAAATAAGTCCATACCACTATCACAGTGACATGGACAAATAAAAATTAGCAAGGAAGTTGCCTGAAGGCTAAATGAGCAAGTGAGAGCTCTATAATTAATTTTATTTCCTTCAAGTAATTTTGAGGATGAAATTTTCATAAGAGGGGAAGAAATGTAGTGCTCACATCTTGAGGCTCCATAAATAGTGCCATAGGTTCGACAAGTACACCCGAGCTGTCGAGTCACTTGCATGGGGACTGAGGTAGTGGCACAAGTCATAAAACATTGAGGGGCTCTAAAATGATGAAAAAGGAAAAATTAAAAATTTAGTAGAGCCAACAATTCATTCTAGGCTCAAAGCTACCCATCGGGCCAATAAAAATTTTTCGGGCCGAGAATAACTTGAGATGT
>CANXYI011004060.1:0-31065 GCA_948208565.1 Hura crepitans
AATATCCTCTGCTTCTCTCTCTTTCGCTCTTACTACTATATTTCATCAATGCCATCTCGTCACCAACTGCGGTCTTTGCCGGCCTCTCCGCCGCCTTTTAACACCGCTTACCATCCTTATTACAGCCGCCGCTCCCACCATGTTCACCCCCTCCCTTTTCTTCTTGGCGGTGTTCTGTCTTTTACTCTGTTTTGTTTGCTTATTCTTGTTTTCCTTTTCTATCGAAAACTATCGCGTAAGCGTACCGCTCCGACGGACCTAAAATCTCCGATTCATCATCATCGTCAACAGCAGCTATGTCGCTGCTTTTCTTACTCGCTCCTCCGGAGCGCGACGGCTTCATTTTCTACTTCCAATCGGCTTGGCCATGGTGGATTTGGTTCGGTTTATAAAGCTATAGTCCCTTCGACAAACCAACCGTTAGCAGTCAAGGTCATGGACCAGAATGGCTCACTTCAAGGAGAACGTGAGTTCCACAACGAGCTCTCTCTTGCCTCCTCTATTAACTCTCCTTACATCGTCTCTCTTCTCGGATTCTCGTCGGATCGCCGTAGAAGGAAGCTCATTTTGGTGTACGAGCTCATGGAGAACCGGAGCCTCCAGGATGCTTTATTGGATCGGAAATGTGAAGAGCTTATGCATTGGAGAAAAAGATTTGATTTAGTAACAGACGTTGCTAAAGGACTGGAATATTTGCATTTTTTCTGTAATCCTCCAGTGATTCATGGAGATATTAAACCCAGTAATATCTTGCTTGATGCGCATTTTAATGCCAAAATTGGTGATTTTGGACTTGCGAGATTGAAGACGGAGGAGAATATCAGGGAAAAGAAGGAAGCCTCTGTAGTTACGGAGGATAACGGGTCGATCTTGGAGGAGATGGAGAGTGTGGTGACTGGGTACGAGGATAGTTCCACTGCTGCAGGGGTTGATCGATCGCCAGAGAGCTTTGCCGTTAGGGTTTTAGATTCAGATGCCTCGCCAGAAAAGGTTTCTGCAGTGTCTCCGGAGATGGGTATTGATAAAGGGAGTGTTTCAGAAGCTGGATTCGATAAGGTCAGCGTTGACAGTGGAAAAGAGTTAGTTAATGGAGGAAAGAAGGGTGGGTCGAGGAGAGATTGGTGGTGGAAACAGGACAATAACGGAGTGTCTGAGTCAGGGAGAGTGAAAGATTACGTAATGGAGTGGATTGGGAGTGAGATTAAGAAGGAAAGACCTAAAAGTGAATGGATTGCCTCCCCTAGCTCAGTTGATACCAATGTTTTAAGAACAAAAAGCTCGAGTCTTGAGGCAAAGAAGAAGCACAAGAAAAGATTGGAATGGTGGGTGTCTTTGGATGAGGAAAGAATGCAAAAGAAGGAGAAATGTAGAAAGCCCAAAGAATGGTGGAAGGAAGAGTTTTGCGAAGAGCTTACAAAGAAGAAGAAGAAGAAGAAAAGAGGACTTAACTCAGGTAATGGCGGAGACATATGGTGGCAAAGGGATGATGATATTGGACAAGAGAGTAAGAAGAAGAAGAGCAAAAGGAGCAGAGGCAGCATTGATTGGTGGCTAGATGGGTTTAGCGGCGAATTAAGAAATGGGAGAAGAAGTAGCCAGGATTGGGCAAGTGGAGAGCTACCCAAGAGCGGCGCTGTTAGTAGTACTCCTAGCATGAGAGGAACTGTTTGTTATATTGCCCCTGAATATGGCGGTGGTGGCCTTTTATCAGAGAAATGTGATGTGTATAGCTTCGGTGTTCTGCTTCTCGTGGTGGTTTCTGGCCGGAGACCCCTTCAAGTAACGGACTCACCAATGTCGGAATTTGAGAGGGCTAATTTGATTTCTTGGGCTAGGCAGCTTGCTTACAACGGGAAGCTTTTGGATCTTGTTGATCCTTCAATACATTCATTGAATAAAGATCAGGCATTGCTTTGCGTCACAATTGCACTACTCTGTTTACAGAGATCTCCATCCAAGCGGCCTACCATGAGAGAAATTGTGGGGATGCTTTCTGGTGAGGCTGAACCCCCCCACTTGCCGTTTGAGTTTTCACCTTCACCGCCATCGAATTTTCCATTCAAGTCCCGGAAGAAGGCCCGGTGAGCTATTGGATTTATGACATCATTATCATTAATTTGTAGAATGTAATTCTATAGCTTTTTTTTAGGGCATTTCTAATTATCATGGTTGTAGAAATTGTTGCTAAGATGGAAATGAATATACATATGCTTTTATGAATACGAGGCTCTTCTCTTTTTTGCTTGGGCACACATTGCTTTCTTTGGTCGTACAAATTTGGACTTCTTTGAGTCGTGATTTAAGACGGTCACACTTGACTTTTGCTTCTTCAAGTTGTTGAATTTTAGGAATCCGAGGTTTAACGGTAAATGTAAAGATATGATTCAAGTGAAGGGATTGCTTTCCTTTCCTTTTCGAAATAGGGATACCAGCATAAAGCTCTGAATCAACATATCTGCCCGAGTACTGGATTGCGCTCATTGCTAAAGTGAGCAGTTTGCTTTTTGTGACTTATTGGACACATAAGATATATCCCCACCTTTCCTCTTTTTTTTTTCTTTTTTTTTTTTTCTGTTGTCAGCTACCTTTAAAAAGCTGCGAAATCTTTTAGCCAACTAACACAAAATTCAGTGATTAGGGAACACATATTGGCCCATTTTACCCTTTTGCAAAATGATCATTCTCTCAATTTATAATTATTGTTTATGAGAGTGCACGTAAACAATTCTTAAGTACACTTTTCGCATTGATAAAATTAGGTGGTCTAGTAAAACAGAAAAAAAGCTGAACAGTTACTAATTTTAAAAGGAAAATAATGATTTAGGAATTAAAATCAGTAGAGAAATCAAAACCCAGATATAGCTTCTGGCGTGCTTGCCATTTTAAGAACCTTTAAATCATTATATTCATCGAGGGTATCTGCTTAATCACTTTCGGCAGTGAACTTTGAATACTGCTGAGATGGTGGCATAAGTCACAACCTCCTAATGATGTTGCTTTGTCAAAAGACCGCGAATCAGATAATGACAGACAGAGTCATATATGGCTTCCAAAAATGAATGCAGATGTGAAACGAAAGAGTATCAAGATGCAAAAGAAAATGCTGAGAGAATATTTGTTTTGCGTATCAGTTCTAAATGAGAAAGCAAGAGAATTCGATGGCTAATGCAGATTGAATCTTTCTTTGAATATGATTTGATGGGCATACGTAGGGTATCTTGCAATATATTGAGATTCCCTTGAGCGTAATGTTTTGATGCTTTTGTTAGTTTGACATAAATCCGGTTCTGCGTGCAGGCGAGGAATATAATCTCTCTTCGTATTTGCTGTAGTATGCTTTTGCAAGTGGGAGTCCACATTGACATTTTGTCCTGTATTGAGAATGATTCACTAGTTTACAAAACTCTTTCACATTTCTAAAGATGCCTGTGACTACTTATTTTCCTAGAGTACAGCTTGTTTTTAGCAAAACCAAGCCTCAAAGCCAATAACAAGATCAAGACATTGAGTTCTTTTTCTTTTCATTTCCCACGCCTTTTATCTTTGGCATGTGACTACTAAAACTAGGAGGAGTTATGTTTTTCTTTTTCTACTTAAATTAGGACGAATATACGACAAAAAAAATGATATAATATAATATAATATAGCCTTATGGGTGCCATTGGCAAAGCTCCTAAAATTGTTAGCGTTAGGATTATACAATATAAGAGATGCAGATTAAATTTAACTGTTGAGTTAATAAACCAATATGGGTGAAGGCCCATATATTTGTCTACTTGACTCTCTTTCCTAGTTGGGTTTGTGTGTCGTATATATTCAGGTTTCTCCGCCGGGCTTTCTTCGGCTTATACCATCATTAAAACGCTCAGTTCGTAGCTGTAAAGTTTCTATAGGTTCATGGAACGATCCTATAGTTCCACGTGCCATGCAGTCAGATAATTATGATGCAACTGTCTTTAGAGCCCAACATGCAGTCGGTTGTCTTATCTGTTTGCTTAGTCAGTGGCCAAAACGCTTAGTTTTTGATCTGCAGAGAGTTCGTTCTTCCATTTTTTTCCGGTTAATACTTAAAGAGTTCATTCAGAAGTAAATTAATGACAAATTATTATAAAAATGTAATATATATGCAGTTTTTTTTTTTAAAATGTGTACAATAATGATTACCATTTATTTTTATTATTATTATTATTATTATTTAATTTCCACTATTTTGTTGTAGTAATTTTTTAAATAAGCTGCTCTGTCAAATTTTTTTTTTTGAAAAATATCATTTAATATTCAAAATTCATAATCTCATGTATAGTCATTTTTTTTTATTAACTCTAAACTTGTATTTAAGGCAAAAAAAATGCGATCCTAACTTTTCTTTTCTTAATTTTAAAGCAAAACCAAAAGTTGGAGTTATTTTGCTGAGAAAATATTTCTTATTAGTCCGATTACTCGTTAACTTTCAGACAGTGTGTGTGGTCCTATGTTTCTGCATATCCTACATACAATCGATATACCGCAATAATTCCAGACCCACCATTCTTTTGGTTATGTTTCAGACGTCGATCCACTGACTTGACTTTATTGGCAATTAATGAAGGATTAATATTTTTTTTAAGCACTGTGGACAAGAGGAGTTTTGATATTGTTGAGCTACAAAGTAATTTTACCTTATTACAAAGCTAAGTAATTAGTAATATAACAGAGTTATTTTATAGCAATAACATGAACAGAAAACGGATAGCAAAGCAAAAATTGGTCAATCGTTTTCAAATGGCCATTGGAGATAGGAGATGTTAGTATCAAGTCATCAACCAAGTTAAAGAAAAAGAAACCACTCTGAAACTTTAGCTTTTGAGCTTAGGCCCTCCCTTTTACAGAGAAATGAATAAATAAATAACTGATTTTTCGGGTATCTTTTAATCTACAAAAAGGATGATATTGTCGGCGATAATACAAATGGCAAAATCACATTTACTTGCATTGGACTCCATCGGTGTAACAGATTGAAAATTCATTAGCCGGAAGTCTGGTTATAGAAATTAATTAAACTATATCTACTCAAATTCAAAACCATTATATCAAATACATTAATTTAATTTAATAGTTTAAAATTAATATGCATTTTTCAAATGTAATAATAATAACGTAGTAAAAGGATATTTTTTTTTAAAAAGGTGTAAATGTACTATGAATGAAAATATAATAAAAAAAATTATAATTATTTCTTATATTTAATAGTTAGTAATTAAATCGATATATTATAAAACTTGATATAAAATATGTTGATTTAAATACTAGAAGAACAAATTTGGAGATTTTTCTTCCCTAATTAAATTCCATCCACTTAAATAAATTCACACTTGAAGAATACACCTACCACATAATAATTGCCCAACCACATTACGCCTCAAACTTCAACCACAAAGATCCAAATTTTTCTTGCATGAAAAAGAAAGATCCAACTTTTTCTCCTATAATCACAATTTCATCTCTCTACCGCAACAAAAACACCACCATTAAAGCACAATGGATCCTTACGCATTTCTCAAAATCTCCAGAAACCCAGATGGCTCACTCACCAGAAACCCCCAATTCCCTGATGTGCCTCCGGTGGAAATGGCCCTCCCTGATTCCTCCATCCCTCAGTTAGCTCTCTCCAAGGACGTCCCTCTTAACCCCAAAAATACAACTTACATTCGCATTTTCCGGCCTCTTAACCTACCTTCGGACACCAAATTACCAATCGTAATATACTATCACGGCGGTGGCTTCATCCTCTTCTCTCCTGCCTTCGTTCTGTTTCATGAATCTTGCAACCGTATGGCATCCGAGATTCCCGCTTTGGTTCTCTCCGTCCATTACCGTCTCTCGCCGGAACATCGCCTTCCCGCCGCCTATGACGACGCTATGGATTCAATTAATTGGGTCAGGGATCAAGCTCAGGGGAATGGAGGGTGTGATCCATGGTTGAAAGATCATGGTGATTTTTCTAGGTGTGTTTTGATGGGTAGCAGTGCAGGAGGTAATATAGTATACCATGCAGCTTTACGTGCACTTGATATTGATCTTTCTCCAATGAAGATCCCAGGGCTGATAATGAACGAGCCCTATTTTGGAGGAGTGAACAGGACAGATTCTGAGATGAGACTGAAGAATGATAAAATCTTGCCCTTGGCAGCCAATGATCTTATGTGGTCCCTTTGCTTGCCGGAGGGTGCTGATCGTGATCACGAATATTGCAATCCGACGGTTAAAGGGTCTCATGACGAGAAGATCGAACGGCTGCCTATGTGTTATATAAGAGGGTATGGAGGGGACCCACTATGGGACAAACAAAAGGAGTTTGCAAAGAAGTTGGAATCGAAAGGAGTGACAGTGAAGGCAAGTTTTGTAGAAGATGGCTTCCATGCGGTGGAGCTGTTTGATCTTGAAAAGGCCAAATCTTTTTACGATGATGTTAAGGTTTTCATCGATAATATGGCACTCGCAAATTAGACATAATGTTAGTGTTAAAAACTAGCAAACTAGAATAATGTTGATACTTTCAAGTATCTCTGATCTACTTATTTGTATTGATGTACTATCGGCATATGAGAATTTTGACTTATTATACCCAATTTCACTTGTCATTTTTTCAGATTCGCTGCATCATGTTTTTATTTTAATAATTTCACATGTACACGAGTTTAAATGAATGTTTTTATTTTAATAATTTCATATGTGTATGCATACGAATTTATATTTTTTTATAAATTCATTTATCCAAATTCTACTGATATCTTTTTCATGAATGTCTGAATAATTTCAAGTCCATATTCTAAAACTCTCACAATAATTTTTTTTATTAATATTTACCTGAGTTGGGCGAACTCATTATTCAAATTAACAATAGAGTGTCGTATTGAATAAGCAAGTTAAAAAGTAATGGAAAAGTAATTGCCAATTTCATGTGGGAGTTCTTTATTTCTTTAATTTACAGAAGACGATTTGATCTGATTTATAAAGGAAAAAAAATAATGGTTTGAATCAGTATTTTGAAGAAGTGAATAACATGATCCTCCCTAAACTTAGCCCTTCTTTAAGGTATTAAAATAAAATCCACATATTCTGCGAGCCATTTGCACTTCAAAAGCAAGAAACTTTGTATCAGAAATGGGGGGAAAAAAAAAGACCAGGGATCTTGATTTTTACTTTCTTCAATTTCCTAATCAAAACTTAATCATCTGTCTTGATCTACCTGTATTTTACTTTCTTCATTTTCTTTTAGTATTCGTTAATCTATTAGTGCTTTACAACTTACATATTTTCAATGGAAACACTTTACTGCCAAATTAATAAAATTAGCTATTCATTTACATATTAATTATCATTTTAATTATTTTTTAATTTATATGAAAGTATATTATTAATTTGGTGTTTAAGTCACTATCATATACTTAATTTAGAAAATAATTTTTATTTTTTCAATAAAAAATTCTCAATTTTAGCTCGAATTTGCTATCAAAATTATTTTTTTAGAGGTCGTTAATCATTATATGATTTCGAACTCTGTAAGTTTAAAAGTATCCTTAAACCAATTGCCTGACGCGCATATATAGTGACACCATTTGTACATAATATAAAATTAATTAATTTTTTTAAAAAAGTATCATTAAATCAGTTGCCTAACACTCCCATATGCATATAGTGATACCACTTGTAAATAATATAAAATCAATTAGAGAAAGTGAACTACTTTATCTCAAAACAATATTGATTCTAATATTATGCAAATACAATAAATCAATAATAATGGATAAAATTTCTTCCAGAAAAAATCATGTGTAATGGTCAAATTAAGCTATACTAATTCTTTTCCTTTTCTTTAAGCAGGCAGCCACACAACTACAAACAAAAAATAATGATAGTCCAAATTTTTTGGTCTGGGATGAACAACACCCAGTTAAAAACCCGAAATGGATGGGGAAAAACACAATAAATTGTCCAAAAAAAACAATTATATGGGAAATTATTACATTAATTCCTAGTTTTTATGTTACGCAATCTAAGTTATACTTGAAAGGCTTCAGTTTTTTCAGTTGAAGGTTGGAAATAAGCATGTCGATGTTCGACGCATACGCCCATTTTAACTTAAGACAAAATCCCGACGGCTCCGTAACTCGTCTTCTCAACTTTCCGACAGCCACAACAAACGATGATCCCACTTCCGGTGAACAAGTTCTCTCCAAAGATATCATAATTGACCCCGAAAGAAATCTCAAGATCCGCCTCTACCTTCCACGAAAACACATTTCCAATAACAATCGTATACCTATAGTATTTTACTTCTACGGTTGTTCTTGGGTCCGGTTTTCAGCTGACAATCCTGCCCTACACATGGACCGCCAATGGACTGCCGACAACATTCCTGCTCTTGTCATTCTCGTCCATTATCGGCTCTCCCCCGATTGCCGGCTCCCCGGTCAATACGAAGATGCGGTGGATGCAATTATGTGGTTAAGAAAACAAACTTTAGATCCGGATGGTGAGAAATGGGTTAGAGATCACGGTAATTTTTCGAAATGCTTTCTTTCTGGGTCTGATAATGGAGGCAACATAGTTTTTAACACAGCTTTACAACTCGTGGATATGGAATTGAAGCCGGTGAAGATTGTTGGGTTGATAATGAATCAGCCGTTGTTTGGTGGTAATAAGAGAACCGAATCGGAGATCCGATTTGCAACGGACCAGATAATACCATTGCCGGCTCTTGATCTCATATGGGAACTAGCATTGCCCAAAGGGACAAACCGTGACCATCGATTTTGCAATCCGATGCTTGAAGGTCCACATCAAGAGAAGATAAAGTATCTTCCTCCATGTTTAGTTTTGGGTTATGACATGGATCCATTGATAGATAGGTACCAAATGTTTGTGCAGATGTTGTTGGGCAATGGGGTGAAAGTGGAAGCTCATTTTCATGAGGTTGGGTTTCATAACATAGAGATTATTGATAGTCGTAAACGGGTTGAGATGTTAGCTTTCATAAAAATGTTTGTACTGTCAAGATTAAGGATTGAAAATGACGAGGCCATGGCTCATCAGCACCAAAATACGGCAAATGCTGAGGTTCTTGAAGATCGAACTACTGCAAATGCTAATGCTCACTAACATCCAACAGAATTATGAATTCGTATATATTTATAAGCAACGGATAGTTTTCAACTCATATGGCTGTGCTTTTATATTTATATATATAATTATTAATTTGTATCTAATCTTTAATTTTAATTTATATTTTAGATTGATATTTATTATTTTTTTAGATTTAACTTATTAAAATATCAAGCTCAAATATTCTTTTTATAAAAAAAAGTCTAACAACCAAAATAACAATATATTATATATTATATATTAGCATATTTTGTTAATTAACTCATAAATAACTTTCATGAATGTCGATATATAGATAAAAAAAAATTGGATTGATATATTAGCTTCCAATTCTTTTATAATTCTTATAAGAATGCTTATAAAATATGGTTTATATTAAAAATCTCAACAAATTTGAGACATAATCAATACAACTAAAGTAATTCACCAATTTTTTTTTATCATGTACAAAATATTTGTCTTATAGCCAATTATACTTTTTTATCAAATTATAAAAATTTTTAGTTGAATAATCGATTATTAATTTTAGTTTTTTTTACCCAACATTTTATAGTTTTTTGTTTTATTTTATTTTATTTTCTTATTTATGTTCTTTTGCCGTTTAATTAGGTAATTCAAGCAAATGTTCAAACAAACTTTAATCAGTTCTAACAATACTCGTCACAAAAATTATCCGAATATGTGACTTCAAAAATAATTACAAAATTTTAGATTTTTCTTAAGAAGTATAAATTTTTAGAATTACATTTTATTAGCTTAATATTAATAATTATTTTATCCGTTTCACTTTTAGCGTTCCATTTAAAGTTTTTTTTATCCCACTTTAAGTGTCTAATTAGAAATTCAAAAAAATATTTAATAAGAAATTTATAATTTTGCTCATTTTTATTATATGTTTTATATATTTAATATAGTATTAATCTTGTGAAAAATTAAATATATTTTTTGGAATTAAAAAAGAACAATTTAGCCAATTATCAATATGTTTTGCTAAAATAACTTTTTTAATATTTTTAATTTTTATATTAAATTTAAAATGAAATACTTAAAATAAGATAACAAAGTAATTTTTGATACCATATTCTATCAATGATGAAATACATCGAATATGATTTGGCTTGAATAATTGAATTTTTGGGCACTATTTTTTTTTTTTGGGTTTTTGAGTCTTTTAGGCACCATTTTCACGTCTATTAATTTAATAGGATTTATACATAAATACATCAATTAGAGAATTATATTTCAATAATATATTAAAATTTATTTTATTATAAAAAATACATCAAATTAATTCTCTTCCCTTTTCTTCACTTCTTTTGCACTATCTTCCATCATTTCTCCTCTAAAAACCTCTCTTTTATTTTATTTCAATTATTTTTTTCTTTATTTTATTTTTCTACTATATTTTTTTAAAACCATCCCATTAATAAATTATTATTTAGATTTTTAAAACACAATTAACTAAATTTCTTTATTAAATTGCGATTGAAAAAATTAAAATATAAATTATGAACTTTATTATACACAGGAAAATATATTTGCAATATAGTGTTAATTAATTGAAAAATAGATATGATTTGATTAATTAGATTATATTTTGATTAATTTTTATTTTTCATATGAGTTGAATTAGATTTACAGTAAAAAATCATGTTAAATAATAACGCATATCAAGTATTCATTTAAATATTAAAATTAATATAAAGTGATATAAAAATTAATATAAGATAGTATAATAAACTATTATATTCCGTTATACACGGTATAACATGCTATTATATTTCATTATACCTTATAATAGCTTGTTATACTGTATAAAACAGGATATAATAATTTTTTAAAGTATAATATTATATAACAACATATTATATCCTATTATATATAATAAGATATAACAATTTATTATATTATTATATAATAAATATTGAAAAAGTAGTATAATAGAATATAATAATTTATTATATTATATAAAAAATAAAAAATTGATATATTTTTAAATGAAAAATTTTTAAAAATATAAATTTAAAATTAAAAATTTTTTAATAAATTTTTAAGAATTAATATTAAAATTGATGTAAATTATGTCCTTTTTTTTATATTAAGTTCCGCTAACCTTTTGACTTCGTAGCCCAACAACTTCCCTACTAAGGCAACACCTGATGAGTGACGATCATGTACAATAATAGCGCAAACTACAGGGTGAGGCGCCCTTTTGATACTGTTGAGCTTACGTAACATGTCTACGATTTCGGAATCCAACGATGATTAGGAATGTAAAATCTTATTGGTTATTGGATTTACGATAGGAGCATATTTACCTAATCCAACATACTTGTGAACGGGACAGGAACTCCACTCACCAAACTTTCAGTGTGCGTCCTCACTCCTTTCCTGTTTTTTCTATCGCTTCGCTGGGAAACCTCACCGAAACCCGTTAGTATGGCCCGTGGCGGAGGTGATACGCCACCTCTGCAGCCGTCAACTGGCGGTGAATTCCTTCTGTCGTTGCTTCAGAGGCCTAATCAACAGCCTCAAACGCTGCCGCCACCAGCACAACCTCACTTCCCGATTCCAATACCGGTGTCTCCTCCGACATCGCTGCAACATCAATATCTACAGCAGCAACAGTCTCTCGCTCTTGATCCTGCTGTTGCAGCCGTGGGCCCTAGCATACCCTTCGCGCCGCCACAGTGGCAATCCAACGGCCATGAAATCTTATCTCCTCCTTGGCCCCACAATCTTTCTCCTCCTGCTTTGCTTCCTGGGCTGCCCGGGTTTCCCCAACATTCCAGGCCTTCTCCCGGGAGCCAATTTCCGGTAAACCAGTTTCAAGGTGGTGTCTTGGGTGATGATCTTCAGAGACTAGGGTTTTCAAGTACCGAGATCAGAGGTAATAATACAATTAATAATCTTGTGCAGCACAAACAGCAAGTGGAGCAAAAGCTACAATTTGGCTCGTTTCGCAATGATATCCAAACCCATGCTGCTTTATTAGATGGTAATTCAAAGCTCAACACAGCGAAGCAGCTGGATATTGGAACAGGGATTAGAAATTTAAACGGACTGGAGATAAATCGTCAACTGGGTCCACAATTGAATTCAAATTGGAGATCTTTCGATTTGCGGCAAAACGATCAGAGGGTTAGTGGCGGCTGGGGAAATCATTCCCATGGAGGTAATTACAGGTCTCAGGAAATGCGAATGCCTCCCCCGGGATTTTCAAATAAGCTAAGAGGAGGGAATTGGGATATTGGCAAGAGGAGAGAGTTAGACCACAATATAAACAAGGATAAGGGGAATCATAGTGAATTGAGTAAGACGAATGCTTTTCTCAGTAGTGAAGACAAGATTGTGAAGGATGCTGCGGGCTCACGAGAATTCGGGCTCACCACACAGCTTGATCACCCTGGCCCACCTGCAGGGAGTAATCTTCATTCTGTTTCAGCATCAGACATTGAGGAGTCTTTGTTGAAGTTAGATGCTGTACTCGCTGAAGATGGGAAGGACGAATGTCATGATTTGGACGATATTGCTGAAGAACTTGTCGATTCTTTATTGGTGGAGGGTGAATCCGATGGCAGGAATGACAAGAAGCAAAATCGCCATTCTCGTGAGAAGGTGAGCTGTGTTTCTTAGTGCTTACTTATTAAGTTCCAAGAACTATTGATTCAGTACTACTTAAATTTGAAATATCGATTGAATTTGCACCTTTTGTTTAAATGGTTTAAGCCTACGCATTCTTAACGAATTTAACACTGAGGTCCGAGCAGGAATTTCATTATTGCTATGGAACTTTTAATTTTAGTTGTGAAGAAACTAATCTGAAAATGGGGGTTGCCCCCTTTTCTCTCTTATTTTTTATATCAGGAGTCTAGATCAGATAACAGGGGACAACGGATACTAAACCAAAGGATGAGAATGCTTAAAAGACAGATGGAATGCCGCAGAGATATAGATAGACTAAATGCTTCTTTTGTTTCAATTTTTGAATCTCTGATACCTCCCGAGGATGAAAAGGCAAAGCAGAAGCAATTATTAACATTATTGGAGAAATTAGTAAACAAGGAATGGCCTCAAGCTCGATTATATCTTTATGGTTCATGTGCCAATTCATTTGGGGTTTTGAAGAGTGATATTGATGTTTGCCTTGCCATCGAAGATGCAGATATTAACAAATCTGATGTATTGTTAAAGCTGGCAGATATATTGCAATCCGATAACCTTGAGAATGTGCAGGTGAATCAAATTGTTTTGACCTTCAATATGATTAATAAACTCATTGTTAATGTGATTGACTGTTATTCAACAGAACCATTTTGCAATATCCACGCTGCTTTACTGAGTTTTCAGTTTGTAAATTCTGAGAAACCAGATCAAAGTTGCCTCCTTTTTTTTTTCTTTTTGAAAATTTAAAAGTGGAGAGATTATTAGAAGACAGTGTGAAGAAAATTTACATGACTCATCTAGTACTTATTGCTAAGTATTCTATAACATTTGTGATTTTTGCTTTCTGCTCTTCCATGGAATTCCTTATCCAAATATATAATTGCTTAGATAAAAGATCATATGTTAAAGAAGTGGATACAAAAGGGAGGATTAAACATTCTACTCACGAAAAACATCTTTCGTGAATCATTATCATAGTTAAATTCTTGCATGACCATATGCTTAAGTCATCAAAGAAACCTTTTTTACAGGCATTGACGCGGGCTAGGGTCCCCATTGTAAAGCTCATGGATCCAGTTACTGGAATCTCCTGTGATATATGCATAAACAATGTTTTGGCTGTTGTTAATACAAAGCTTCTTTGGGATTATGCACAAATAGATGTGAGGTTAAGGCAGTTGGCTTTTATAGTGAAACATTGGGCAAAGTCGAGAGGAGTAAATGAAACTTATCAGGGAACCCTATCTAGCTACGCGTAAGTCTGTTTTTTGGGTAACTAAACTTGTGTTCCTAAATTGGCAGTGTACAACTGTCTATTATTTTATATTTCAAAGATCTTCATGTTCCTTTATCGTATTTCAGTTAACTATTTCTTCTTTCTTTTCAGGTATGTTTTGATGTGCATTCATTTTTTACAGCAGCGCAGACCTGCTATCCTTCCGTGTTTGCAGGTCTGTTTTCTGGTTTTGTTTCTCAATTTGATGATTTTATAAGCATGTTTTTATGGCCATAGTTTTGAACACCCAAAAGAGAAGGTTTGAAAAGTAATTCAGCTACTCCAATGCATTATCTGTTCTTTTGTTCTTTTTCCTCTACCCTCGAAGTTTCTGCTATTCTCTCCAGATACTTGATTTTGGAGGTTTCGAAGTATACCTCTATAGAACCTGGCAACCTACCAAAATTGTTTAATGTCATAATAATTTTTGAGCTCTTCAAATGGGATACTCATTGTACTGTACTGTCTAGAGAAATGAAAATGTTGATAGCATATAGTTTCTTAACCATGAAGCACCACCTTGAGAAAGGAGAACCTTTTGCTATTCAAAAGACTATTCTCTTTTTAGTCTTTTTCATTTGCCAACTTTAGTTCATACCCTTGGATTTTTATGCTGCTTATTGAATGCAAAGTATCTGTTTATATGATTAAAATATTATTTCACTCAATTATATGACCTAGAAGATTTCACGGGGCTTTCTTTTTATGCTTTTGCAACAGTTTCTGATTCTTTTACTCTATGCCCTTTTGGTGCAAGTACTTTTGGCTTTACCCATATTGATGTGTTGCATTTTTTAGGGAATGGAGGCAACGTATTCTGTCACTATAGATAATATTGAATGTGCATACTTTGATCAAGTGGAAAAGCTTCGTGGTTTTGGATCCCATAACAAGGAAACAATTTCTCGTTTGGTGTGGGCCTTTTTTAATTATTGGGCTTATCGTCATGATTATGCAAATGATGTTATCTCAGTCCGCAAAGGAACCATAATCAGGTGATAGACGATTTTGCTTTAAGGAATCTATACTTCTTTGTTCTGTTCTCAACATGAAAATCTGCAGTCCAGAAATCAGCTAACAAATTTCTGCTAATGACTTACTCTTTGCTCAAAATTTTGTTTCACAGTAAACAGGAAAAGGACTGGACAAGGAGAATTGGGAATGATCGTCATTTGATATGCATAGAGGACCCGTTTGAGACATCTCATGACCTCGGGAGGGTGGTGGATAAATACAGCATAAGAGTTTTGAGGGAGGAGTTTGAACGTGCTGCACACATAATGCAGTATGATCCAAATCCCTGTGTAACACTTTTTGAATCCTATGTTCCTAACTGACTACTGTTTGCTTGATAAGCATATTAGATGTAATTATGGTTAAGTTAAACTCAGGTCGTAAAGCCCCCTTTTTTTCGTCTCATTTCATTTGTGCCTATATTACGTATGTAGGCTGCTAGTCTTTTGTTCCTGTCTCTCTATCAATTAGCAAAGGTTTTTGGTGGTTTCAACGTTTTATTTGTTATTCTAGTTTCAAGCTTTCGAAAGGTGACTAAGTTCAGCAAAAAATTGCCGAGAGGCTACCTTGAACGATCCCAAATTTTCCTTTTCGAGTACCTGATCTTACCCAGATAAGGTGCTCCCTAGTGTGCCTGCAGCTAATCCAACGATTCAAGTTCACTGGAGAGAGGCGGTCTCACTATTCAGTGAATTTGGTTCTCTGGATTGAGGGAGTTTATAGAAGGTGCTTCCTCTTTTATTTTCCTTTCTATGATAATCTTGTGTGGATGCATGTTGCCAGACGACATGAGTATATTTCACTGGTTTTTAGATAGCAAGTATTTTTGCACCAAAGTAAATAAAGCATTATGCTTTATTTAAGAAAGTTGAGAGATATCTTTATATATTCTCCTTTATTTTTCTCTGCTAAATTAAACGAAACTAAACATAAATTTAAAGGTGCAAATGACACGCAATGTAATAATTTTTTTCCCCAAAAGTTCAATGAATGTTATTGGACAACAATTACAAATAGGAATTGCAATGGATAGAATGTTTTAGGTTTTTCTGTTTGTTTAAAGATGAAATATTGATAAATATTTTGAAGGTTAATCTTGATGCCATGTTTAAGGAGGATGTTATCCAATTGATTGGGTAACATGCTGTCCCACATATGTAATAATATTATTTGTGTATATATAATATGCACATTTTAATGAATCATTATCAAGAATAACTTGCGACTATATTAGTAATTTTAATGAATTTATGTTCCACTATTAAATTTTTGATTTAATTTAATTATTATTATGTTATGTTAATGTATTTTTATTATAAAGTAGAAAAAATATTATGAATGATAAATAATTTAAAAATAATGTTTTAAAATGTTATTTAATGATAAATAGATTTTTTTTTAATATACTTTCAGCTTTTCTATATAGTACTATTTATATTATATTTTTTTTTAACTTTTAATAAGCAATTATGTTAATAAATTAAAAAATTTTAGAATTGATCTAATCATAAGGCACTTGATAGTTCATCCAATGTTGATTGTTTTTAAAAAGTTACATAAAATTTTAGAGTTTGTTTGACTAGGTACATCAAGATTATTTCTATTTAAATTCTAATTATAATAAAAGAAACTCTCGACCTAGAATCCTGAATGTGAGATCATTTTCAAATAAGACTCCTAATCGAAGAGAGTCTTATTCCTAAATGGACTAAGGTAAAGCAACTATAAATACTTGAGATATGCAATCTCATACGAGATCTCAGAGTCTTTGTTTTTTTATCATGTAGCAGTTCGGCAACAATAGCGAAATCCTTGAGTACTAATTTGGGGCGGTGAGTATGGGCTTTTTCCTCTGTTTTTGCTGAAGATGGATCCTAAATCGAGCATTGTTGCATGCAATGAACAATCTCTCACTTTTGTTGGTAGGTTGGATACTGGAGCAAATAATGCCGCCTCAAACACAACATTAGTAGACTCAAATGCTGCCTTAATTACAACTATAAACAACTTGGCGGCGGTCGCTCAGCAACTCTAAACTTGTATAAATTTTTTGATAAATATTGCCAAGTGAATAGAAAAGCGAAGTTTGAAGCTCCAATAGAAAAGACAGCAGATTATACGAATAAAAGTTTTGCTAAAGCTGAGTAGGAAAAATTGATGATTCAGATTTAGAATGGCATAAGACTTGAAGAGTCAAAAGTAAGCAAGGCAAGCAAATTTGACCATTGAACAACACAAATTGACAAGGAAAGGGCCATAGTTCCAATCAATTCTCCCTTAACTAAGTAGTTGATTGATGAATCCATGCCACCAAAGTTTTGCCTCCCACAGCTCGACAAATATAATGGAACCACGAATCTAAAAAAACCATGTAGCAAGCTTTAGAGAAGTAATGCTATGCAAGCTTCTCAAGATTCAGGGCTATGCAAAATCTTTCTAACCGCACTCAGAGATATCACTAACGATTGGTTTGATGACCTGCCTCTTAGTTTGATAGCATCCTTTGAGTAGCTGGAAACTCTATTCATAAACAGATTTTATCATACAATTCCAGACAAAAAAACTATAACCGACCTCTAAGAAGTGATACAAGAAGAAGGTGAGCTCTTGAAATCTTATAGAGAACGTTTTAACAAAGTGGCTATGCATATAAAAAATCTTAATCAAGAAGGAGCCACCACCGCTCTATCTCGAAACATAAAGACAATGTCTTTGTTCAATTCTTTGCACAAAAATCTGCCTAACACTTTTAAGTAACTCATGGAGAGAGCTCAGAAGTATGTAAGAATGGATGAAACAATGCGTGTTTTCCAATCGAGAGATAAGAAGAACAAAGAGCTTAGAAGAAGCAAAAATTCCTTTGGAGGATTGAGCAACAACGAAATCCTTGAGTCCTCATTGGCATCTTATTATTATGATGGAAATAATATTTGTTTTTATTATGTTATCAATGTTGTTTCATAATGTTATGCATTCTTATGAGAAAAAAAATAAAGCAAAAACACTACGAACTATAGTTTTCAATAATTCATTAATATATTGTATTTCATAATATTGTATTGTATAATTTTATAATATATTTTAATATTATAATATTTGAAAAAAATTACATGATTCGCTATAACTTTATAATAATATTTTAATTAATAAATTATATAGAATTATCATTCAAATAAGTGATAAGGTTGCTTTTATATTAAGGTTGAAAGGTTGATTGGTATAATGGTTGGCAACTTAAATCTTGTACCGTAGAAAATCACCAATTTAATAGTTTAAATTTTAATAAATTTTTATTGTTTTAAAACTATAAAATAAAATTATAGAGTATAATTCTATCATTTTACTATGCAATAAATATAATTCTATAGTGTATGATACATGCAAAATCAAGAAACAAATAGGATTTTCAATGCGTTTACATTGTCATCATTTTTTTATTTTCGTTAATTGTCAAATATTTTTAATTTAATTTTCTTTAATTTTATGAGAGTATACAAGTAAATTATCTTTTATTTAAATAAAAAATTACTATAAAATAATAGCCCACTGTCTAGCAAATAAATTAGCCTTCTTAAATATTAAATCCAAAAAATAATAAATTATAATATAATATAGTATACAGTAATACAATATAAAACAACGG
The DNA here is from genome assembly GCA_948208565.1 of Hura crepitans. Lineage (NCBI taxonomy): Eukaryota > Viridiplantae > Streptophyta > Magnoliopsida > Malpighiales > Euphorbiaceae > Hura > Hura crepitans. The sequence continues at coordinate 18,744 of CANXYI011004060.1, forward strand.
AAAAAATAAATTTTTGTTAGTAGTTAGACCCTAATGCTTAGTATAACGGGGCAATTAAATTACTATTAAAAAAATTAGCAAATAAAATATTATTATTTATAAAATAATAAATTACATAATACAGCATAAAACAACAGGAAACAACAACAGCAGGAAACATCGAACCATGTTAGTGGTTCAGCCCAAGTGCTTAGTAGTTAGTATACTGCAACTCGGAGGTGCAGAGTCCGGACCAGTACCTGGCCAGCAATTTCCGAGGAATTAGGGGAAAATGGAAGCTCAACAATCCCTAGAAGACCTTCCACTAGTACTTCTCTGCAAAAAGCCACCGTCTTTCTCCGTAATTGGAGAAGAACCTTTTACCTCTAATAAATTTCGTTACCTAAAAGCCTACGAGTCCTCGCTCCCTCTACACGAGTTCTTGGCCACTCAAGGCCACTCTGTACGGGCTATCCTTGCCTCCGGTAGTGCTCCCGTCAACGCGGACATTCTGCAATTTCTTCCGGCTGTCCGCCTCGTCGTCACTACTAGCGCTGGCCTCAACCAGATTGACTTCCCTGAATGCCGCCGCCGTGGAATCGCGATTGCTAACTCTGGAGATGTATATTCTGATGACGTCGCCGATCTGGCCGTTGGTTTGTTGATCGATGTTTTGAGGAATATTTCAGCTGGCAATCGCTATGTCAGGCAAAGGCTTTGGCCCATCAAAGGGGACTATCCTCTTGGCGTTAAGGTTCAATTATTTGCTCAAACTTAATCTTTAGATCATAACTCTTCAGATCAGCAGTATTTTCACTCAAATTATTTATCTTACTCGCTTAATTACTTGTCTTGCCGTAGTTTACTTGGCTTCTATCCAGAAATGTTAATGTTTAAGTTCCTGTATTTGGGAATGATTATCTTTAAATTGTCCTGACTATAATGCATATTTTTTCTTTTTTATTGTTGATCTCCTTTATTTTTTGGTTGCCCTGATGCTTTATTACTGTTAATCAGTATCTAGACTGTAGATATAAGAAAAAAATGCCTCCATTTGCACTTCTATCTTGACTTAAAAGATGAAAGGACTATGATACAGTGTGTAATCTCTGCTAACTATGATTGAGTTGCTACAAATCTGATAGCTTGTAATTTTTATAATTGCTGATTCCAGTTGGGAGGCAAGCTGGTTGGAATTGTTGGATTGGGAAATATTGGATTGCGGGTTGCTAAACGGCTTGAGGCTTTTGGTTGCGCAATCTCTTATAACTCTAGGAGGATGAAACCACATGTTTCATATCCTTTCTACCAGAATGTCACAGAACTTGCAGCCAATTCTGATGTCCTCGTCATCTGTTGCGGGCTGACTGATCAAACCCGCTACATGATCAATAAGGAAGTATTATCAGCACTGGGGAGAAAAGGAGTCGTCATTAATGTTGCGCGTGGGGCGATTATTGATGAAAGGGAATTGATAAGGTGCTTGGTGGAAGGAGAAATAGCAGGTGCTGGCTTGGATGTGTTTGAGAATGAGCCTGATGTTCCTAAAGAGCTTTTGGCACTGGATAATGTTGTGTTGTCTCCGCATCGCGCCGTCTTTACACCAGAATCTTTGAAGGATTTGAGTGAACTCGTGGTGGGGAATCTGGAAGCCTTTTTCTCCAAGAAGCCATTACTAAGTGAATACTTGGGCGAATGAAAGCCAAAACACTTTATGTTCACAGGTTATTTAATTTCTGACACCAACATTATGTTCTATTTTGAGTAGCTATCCTACCTTAATTAAGAATAGTATTACTGTTGGAATGAAGCCTCAAAAAACGCCATTCTCTCTGTGCAGTGGTGAAGAATGTTGTGTTTATGCTTGGTACTTTGATGCGTTTGCTGAATCGTTGTATCGTTTTAGTAATTGCCATGAAATGGTATAAATAACAGATGTGATCATAATGATCGAAGCTAATTAGTCAAAGCTGAAGAACTGTTGTATTGCCGTTATTGTGTATTATGATAGTATCTGCAGATGTGATGGGTTTGCGTGATTTCTTCTTCTTATACTTCTTCTCTGGTCTCTTGAGTTCTTTTCAATGTTTTTCTCTCATTTGCTCTTCTGAAGCTTGATAGCAGATGTAGTACTTTCTAAAGGAGCTTTGAGCTTGATTAGGTTTCAAGTATTTCATGTCAAATAAAAACAAGGATGGGATTTGACCCCATAGCTGATCTTGTGATTTATAAGCTCTCTGCAACTTGGTTGCGCAGTTCCAAAGCCAAGGAGATTTGGAGAAAATAGAAGGTTTCAAGGTGTAATCGTATGGTGGGCTTGTCTCCGAAATCGTGGGTCGGAGGTTTATTAAGTAGTGGTATAAGATCAAGCCCAACTACCCAACCCAATTAACACGTGCTCTTGTTAATACTGGAAATAATCTTTTAGCCGATGTGGGATTGATTTACAACACTTGTCAGCTACTCTGCCTTATGCTTCTTCCTATTCTTCTGAGGTCAGCTAATGGAGATACTTGAAGGAGTTCTGAGGGAGTAAACAATTTGTAGATTGGTACTATAACAATATATAGATCATTCTTTAGAGATGTAATCTTGGGCTTATCAACCCCTTTATTAAATTTTATTCCCACCTAAATCCTTGCATAGTATAGTAGGCAGCAAAATCCTGAAAATACCACATTCTAGTTTTCTAATTAAGAAAAAAAAAAAAGAATTTAGCATATTATAATAAAGAATTATTTCTTTGAGACAAAAAATAGGTTAATGAGTATGATAAAACCATCCTAATGAATTTTCAATTTCTACGTATATTTAATTAAAAAAAATTGTTGGAACTACATAAAAAGACAAATAGTGATAAAAGTTTATTTAGAGGATAAAATTGCATATTCATATTAGAAAATTCTTTGCTTAATAAACCCTCGGTGCCCCATCAACTAGACCATAACGGTTTGGCCACCATCGCCATGTCCCAACAAATATAAAATCTAAAAATTGCTCTAACAGGTTGCAATTAAATTATATTACAATATTATCATAAATAAGTTCAGTGGTTAGGAGGGAATCATTGCCGTACAGGATTTAAAGTTTAAAGGGATTCGAGATTATGTTCAAAGTTATGTAGTGATTATGATAATCATTGAGTATAAATAAATATTTAGCTATATATCCTATAGTTTAAATATTAATGGAGGAATGATCATGAATATGTGGACAGTGATTTTAGTTAATATGCAATATTTTTATAATTTCTTTAAAAATGTAACATCGGGGAAATCGCTAAAGATACAATCTTGATTTGTTGTTTCTTTCGTTGGTTAGTTTTAGAAATGAGGATGAGCCATGTTAATCCGATCCTTTAATAATTATTTTCTTGCTTATTTTTATTATTTATATGTTTAAACTAAGCAACAACAAGTTACACAGTGGACAAAATAAGAAAAATATTAGTGAAAAATTTGTATTCATTTTTGTTATATATAAACGTAATTATATATGATGATTATCAACTATAAAGTACTCCTTATTAAGTGACCACCCTGTTTTTATAATTATCGACTAGTAGAATTAAAATATAAATAAATGAAATAAAATAAAGCCCATCAATTCTCACTGCATAAAAATTCTTTTTTCTTATTTTTAAGTAGTAAGATAGGATGATAATAGTCTATGCTCCTTTTATTAGAAGTTTCGAATTTGAATCTTATGAATAAATTAAAATTAATCAAATCAGTGGATATCAGATACCAAATGAATTATATGAGACGTAAAAGTTGCATTAATGATAATATACATGCAAAATTGAAATTATTATATATTATATCTCTTTAAAATGGCATCTATAAGATAATAATAATAATGAAAAAGTTAATAGTTAAAAGGGTATATTATAATGACTTGCGATAATGATATTGAACTACCGAATGCAATGTATGAATGATAATATTTAAAAATTCTTATTTAGATGCTATTTATTATTAAGTTAATTATATGTTATTGTTTAAGCTAATGCGATTAGTTATCATTTCTTATAGCATGTGATTGATTTGATGCATAAATTTTTTAATATTTCGAATTTAAAAAAGGTTTTTTTTGGGTAATATTAGTATCTTCTAAATATATAATTAAGCATCATATTCGTGTTTTAAGAAATGCTAATGTTCTAGTTAGCATCTCATCCATATTGTGTGGAATGAATAGAATATATACGTACCTGGTCCAATATTATGCATGCATATGCAAATGAATTTGCCATTTCAAAAAATCCACTAATCTTATTTTCTGGGTTTTTTTTTTTTTTTTGGAAAAAAAAATGTCGAAGCAATACAATTATTTATTAAATAATTGCTGAAAAAGAGCTGAGGATCTAAGGCATATTTGTAACAATTCAGTAGTTGGAGCATAGTTATTGGTCAAGTGGACTGCCTTTTCAAAGGGAAGGTACGTACTAGCTAGTTTTCTGTATCTTTAGTTTCACCAAGTGAAAAAAAAAAAAAAAAACTAATTAATTAAGTAGACGAAGAGAATATGCAAATCTCATGATCTATATTTTGAATATAGTTTTGCAAATTGCATGATCATAAGCCTCATGGAATTCCTAATGTTCGCTTTTATGCTGTCTCTGTTGGAATTGGCCACCCTTTCTCTGTATTGTCTTTTCGATGGGATAATAGCATTTGCTTGACTTTAATTTTAATGATTTCCACTTAGATTTTTAACACCATTTACGTTTAAAATTCCTACCTATATAATTTTTAAAATAATAATAAGTTAAAAATTTTCAACTAAAAATTTGTTATAATGATCCTCGAATTTATAATAACTTATAATTTAGCATAATTATTCAATGAACCTGTTATAAGTAATGAGATAACTTGCAGAAGTAAATGTAATTAATACTGTATTTACTTAATTAAATATGACGGTGGGGCGATATTCTTTTTATGTGCAAATGAATAAAATTTGATTTGAGGAGCCCCCAAGTCAGAGGTTACAACAGAACAAATTTTCAGTCGAGTTTAAAAGCAATATCTATAAATGGCATGAAAACTATAATTTTTTTTTCTTCAAAGCAAATAAATTAAAGGACGATATTTGATAAGTGAACTTGAAATTTATAATCAATTTCAAATGAATATGAATAAGGAAAAGTGTTCTAAGATAGAATTTCTCAACCATAAAATGATCGACATATCTCATGAGTCAAATTATTATTTAATTGCTTGCTGGTTGTTTTTTTTTAAAAAAAAAATTAATGCATATTTTTTTAAGGGAAGCAAGTGAAAATAAAAATTTAAGTTTATTTTTATACTTTTTTTGATATAAAATGGGAGTAAAATTGTAAGGTTAGATAAATATACGTATATCCTTAATTAATTCTAATAGAAGAAAAAAATAATTAATGGCGGAAATTATTCCTATTTCTAATATAAGAAACAGTCATATTCTTAGTGTAGTATCAAAAATTAGGTTGAAAATTTCAGATTAGGAATATTTAGGACAATTATGCTAACGTTCAAGGTAGTATAATGTCAACTCCATCTAACACACACTTGAAACTTATTGCCTTGGCTTTGAGATTGGGTTAAAATGTTTTTTTTTTTAAATTTCAATTATTAATTATCTAATTTTGGAAACTAATTAATTGTATTACTACCTACTGCCACTCTTTATATATACTCATACTTTTAATCAAGCCAAGTTCTCTACCAACTGCCACCCTCTCAGTATGCGACTCGATTTTTGTGTTTTAATTTTCGAGTAACAGGTTGATCTAATTATTAATTATTTTATGTATAAAAAATATAATTATTTTACATATATACTAATTGATTATTGTTAGTATATTTTAAATTTGGTTACGATATTTTTTTATATCTATATCTTAATCATAAATAAATAAATATAAATGTATCCCTTTTATATTCTTTTGAGTTTTTTTTTACACAAGGTTTATTGAGGTAGAGGTATATAATGGGGAGTCGAATCTGGACTTGTCAACTATAAGAGAGGAGAATTAATTAGCCGCTAGAACAGTATTATAGTAGGAATTATCAATACGCAAACAGCACTTGCGTATGCGTTCTAAGCATGCAAGTATGAGACTCTATGCATGTATTTCTTTTTAAATAATTAAAATGGTGCATATTTAATAAGCAATGATTTATTAATTTTCTTTATTTATTTTTATAGTTTCTCTGAATCTGAGTAACAAAGACAAAATATGAGACTAGCTAGCAGTAGCACACATTCTCAAAACAAGAATGACGCAACAGTAATTACATAAAATCAAGATTCGCGACCTTAGCCAAGAACGGCCTTTGGCTTTTCTTTCCTCTCCCTCTCTTCTTCTTATTATAACTCTCTCTCTCAATTCCCTCTTCATCACCCACCTTCTTCTTCTTCTTCTTTGACAAGTTGCAGTTCGAACATGGCAATGCTGTTTCCTCCTCAACAAAAAGATTTGATTTTCGATGCTTCGATTCTTCAACACGAATCAAATTTACCCACTCAGTTCATTTGGCCTGAACATGAGCAGCCGTGTCTTGAACCTCCAGAGCTTGAAATTCCCCCAATTGATTTAGGATGCTTTTTGTCTGGAGATCCTGTGGCCGTCTCAAAAGCTACGCAGCTTGTTAATGACGCTTGCAGGAAACATGGATTCTTTGTGGTTGTTAACCATGGTGTGGACTCGAAGCTCATAGCTAAAGCTCAAGAATACATGGACATCTTCTTTGGTATGCCTCTGGCCGATAAGCAAAAAGCTCAGAGAAAGATAGGAGATCACTGTGGTTATGCAAGTAGCTTCACTGGCAGATTTTCTTCTAAACTTCCATGGAAAGAAACACTTTCCTTTCGATTTGTTGATGACAATAATTTCTCCAATGTTGTTGTACAATATTTCTTGAACTTGTTGGGAGAAGACTTCGAACCATTTGGGTAAGAAAAACGCTAACAGTTTATACATGGTTTCTTTCTTAGCGAAATGTTTATTTTTATTTTGTCTTTGAATTAAACAGAAAGTTATACCAAGAATATTGTGAAGCCATGAGCACTCTATCTCTCGGGATTATGGAGCTTTTGGGGGAAAGTTTAGGAGTGGGAAGAGCTTATTTCAGAGATTTTTTTGAAGGAAATGATTCCATAATGAGATTAAATCATTATCCTCCGTGCCAAAAACCTGATTTAACCCTAGGAACTGGTCCTCATTGTGATCCAACCTCCTTGACAATTCTTCATCAAGATGAGATTGATGGCCTCCAAGTATTCGTCGACGATAAATGGCATGCTGTTCGTCCGAATCCTCAAGCTTTTGTTGTCAACATTGGTGACACATTCATGGTAAAAATGCCACCAAGCTTGCTATAACTCTACTTTATTCCTGAAACTTTTATTACCTGATTCTATTCTGGAATTGACCAGGCATTATCAAATGGAATATTCAAGAGTTGCTTGCACAGAGCTGTGGTAAATAATAGAAGAGTACGGAAATCGCTTGCATTCTTTCTATGTCCCAACATGGAGAAGGTAGTGAAGCCACCAAGTACTTTGGTTGACTGCAATAATCCAAGGAAGTATCCTGATTTCACATGGTCAACCCTCCTAGAATTCACTCAGAAACATTACAGGGCCGACATGAAATCCCTAGATGTCTTCGCCGCCTGGCTGCAACAGAAAAACAGCAGAAACAGTTTCTTTCATTTTTTCTTTTTTTTTTTTCAAGTTTGATGAAAGTTATAACTCTGAAAGAGATTTCTGTAAGTGGGGAGGATTTGCTGCTGATGGGTGGTGTGGTGGGCCAAAAGCAAAAAAGGCAACAGAAACACCAAAAAAAAGTAGGCCAGCTGGGCTATGATTAGGTGTTAGCACTGTGGAAAAGAATCAAATCAAAGAAAGAAGCAAAAAATTGTAGGAATAAAGAACATGAAATGGGCTCCATGCAAGTAGCCTCTTTTTTTTTTTTTTTTTTTTTAATTTTAATCTTATTATCATTTCGACGTATATGGATTTTATGTGCTTTTGTTCTTGGCCAACACTGGATTCTGCTTGCTCGACTACCATTCTCTTTTGCATACGTATCCTCAACTCGTTGATTAACTTTAGTATTATACATATAATTGTGCTCATAATTTATACTATATCATGCACGGACGACACACCGCCTAGAGTTTTGGAATCAATAAAAGGGCAATTAGTGCTTCAAATTACCATTTAATGGAAATATTCTTTTCTTCTTTTCACTGGGATATAATTAGTGTTATACTTAATTTTTTAATGATTAATGTGAAATGTCATCTGCTTCAACAATTGCCTGATGCCCACAATACATTTCTAGACTTCGAATCTTTGAGGCATATTTATTCGGTTTTGCAAACTGAAAACCAATCAAGTTTAGATCTTCCACCTTAGATGTAAGAAAATCATAGGCAGAAAAATACTACAGTATAAGGTGTTGTTATCAATGATATTCTCTTGAACTTTAACATTTTGATTTTCTTTTCTTCTGTTTTTTGAACGTGAAGTTAAAAATTAATAATGTCAGCTATATACATCCACATGCTTTTGAGGGAGTAAGCAACTGGTGGAGCATGCATCACAAACATGTTGGGAAATAAGTATGTAAATCTTTGCCAAACAATTGGGAGTTCCAATTAGGATTAAATTTAAGTTATTATTTTATGAATCAAATAAATTAGATTCCGAGTTATGTCAAATTTTTTTATCTTTAGGCTGAAGTCAAATATCTATTTATAAATAAAATTAAAAATATATGTTAAATATGAAATAAGTTGTAAGATTACGTTTTATGGGATTTCAATAAATTATCAACCTGGTAAAAACTGTTGGCACCATCCTCAATAAGTTTGGAAGATATTTCAAAGATCTATTCTCATAGGGCGTGCAAAAGTAGCTGTAAATATATGGTAAATCCTAAAAATTATGTTAATTGAGTGCGTATCCAAAGTTGGTAGGGTTTAGTTTGTCTCGTTTACATATGACTACACAGTATATCTTTATATGTAGGCCACTCAATTTTTTTTTTTAAATTTTTGTTGGGATTTGCAAAATTTTTTGGTGCATATATAAAAATAAAGTGTTCTTGAGAATATTGAAGGAAAACTGGCTTTCTTTTATTTCATTTTTTCATTCCCCCTCTTCTTAATTAATTGATGCGATGTGTTCTATTATTACCAAAAGTATAGTCATAGAATTGTTCATTTCTATAATTTCTCTCGTTCTTTTTCGAAAAAACATGAAATCTACGTCTTCTTATGATTGCCAAAGAGCGTTGGTTATGTTGAACTTAAGCATGTGAATACAAGTGGACTGACAATAACCTCTTAAACTGCCCAAAAATATTATTCGATTAAGGCAATAATCAGTCCTATTTTCTTTTCTTCTTTTCAAGTACAAACATCTATAAAGAAAACTTGTGATTGGATTGGTAATACGTTCAAGAAGTTCTTTGGTTTTCCATCGGCAAACTAGCAGGTGGCATATAGGATGGTGGATGAGCATCGTACCTTTTTAAGTCTCATCGAGAGTCACTTACGTCGCTTATCAACAAAAGATCAAATCTTTTTGTCCGTGCGAACAATCTGAATTAGTTCAATTTTTCTAAATATCTTTGTAAGAGAATAAAGTGAGAGCATATGGAGCCCTACGAACAATTAAAAGAAAGAGAAAATGGATTGATTGATTTTCATCTCTATGTGCAAATTCATCAAGTGGATGGAGATATTAGGATAATTTAAAGGAGAGTTTGAATTAATTTCGAGTTCTTCAGAAGCATACTTGTTGACTTACCTTCGTCAGATAAACAGTCATTCTGAAAATATATATAAACAATAATAATTAATCCAACAAAATTTTCGAGGTGACTAGTCAGTTTTGGCAATAATATGTTACCAGATTAACATTTAACCAAAGCTAAGATGATAGGCAATGCTATTACCAAAAAGGACATAAATGTGTAATCATTTTTCACGGAATGGACTATTACCATTCCCTCGCCAAAAGTTTGTATTACCCGTTTCTCTTAGCAACAACGAAGAGAAATTTTGTCCAACCTCTTCTACACTCTACTGATTTCGAACGGGGAAAGGGGCCTAGGAGAATATTAAGAAAACTGTTTCGTACGGGTATTATACAAGTCAACAATGCTCGTATAACCTATTTCCTAATTTCAAATGGATAATGGATTGTAAGGAAAAAAAAAATTAACGAATTACATGGAAGAATGAGCAATGTGGGACATTTGGAAATGCAGCACAGAAAATTCAAGTTGCATTCCTCACGCCCAAGTTAATGAACTGAACCCTGGATTTGCACAGTAAACACAGAGAGGAACACTATTTGGCTTTACCATACGCTATCATGTTCATTCACTTAGATTGCAGCTGCGAAGATACGGATGGTCAAACTTGATGTATTTGCTCCAGTATGACCGGTATTTTGCCATACCTATCTCCAGCCACGGCTTCATGTTGCCATTATAGTGGATAACTGCTGCATTTTCAATCTCTGACCGATCAATACTTGGATTGTAACCCAAACCAAGCACATGCCATGACTTCTGAAGTGGATGTGTCAGACCATAAAATGTTATAAGACCTGGAGGCAGTGTACCAAGTTTCCAAAGCACCCTATCCTCATTCTGACATCCATTGAAATTACAAATAAAATCAGGATGAATTTATTGAAATCCGGAAATTTCTCTAAGCAAGATAAAGGCGAACCCACGCATCAAATTATCAATTCATGGAATATAATTGAATTGATTGTTAGAGCACTACTTAAGAAAATAAAGAAACAGGATACTAAACCTGTCAGATGCATATATAAATAGGGAATTCTGTCTCAACACAGAGCAGCATGAATAGAAGCGCATGTATTTGAAAAGATAAACTCATGACAAGAACTGTGCATGGTTGCAAAGACTCACCATGTTTTGCCACTTGTGATATATGCCAGTAATATCCCTTCTTTTCCATTCTTTAAGATCAAAGATATTCATCCCATAAGCCCACCCACAAGCATTTGGATCAAAGTTTCTTGAAATATGCGGATTTGAGAAGTTCAGATACTTGTCAAACCTGTGAAAGCTTTCACCGCAGGTTTCCACTGCACCATTCACTTTTCCATCCAAATTTACCGACCACAATGAAGTTAAATCTTTCTGAACAACAATATCATCATCAAGAAACAAGACCTTATCTAATTTGGGATAGACCTCTGGGAGATAGAACCTTAAATGGTTCAGCATTGAAAGATACTTAGGGTTCCGATATTTCAAGTTCGACGACCCAGACGAAAGAGATGCTGGATGATTTGATTTGAAGTAATACTCTTTCATTGCAGTAGAGTTAAGCTGCCGCAGCACTGGACAGTAGGATGAGTTGAGAAACTTAAATTCATCAATATTTTGGACATGGATAGTGGCTTTTCCTGGAGGATTCAACAGAAACCACATATTCATGGCTCCGAAGTTCAGCTTATCAGTAACAACATGGAACACATGTTTTGAAGAATCCTGAAAACCAGCATCCAAGAATCAAATTTTACAAGAAAAGCAGCATGTGAATCTCGGATTTTACCAAAATTTTGCCACCGTGAAAGAAACAACACTTATTCCCAATGAAATTAACTCACCTTAGCATTCAGGATGGTTGAGTTGGCAACAACTGATGCAGCAACGACATTGTCAGAGAAAAGAGCATAATGGTAAAGGTTATTATTTTCCAAATTCTCACTCCTGGGGAACTTTCTCTTCTCTAGAGGAAGGCGATAGTATTCTATTGTTAGACGCATGGACAAACAATGTATTCCATTGGGAACTGTTTTGGCAGCTAATTGACTAAGGAATGTGCTCTGTTTTTTTAAGCTCCTCACTTTCTCATCAGCTGTTTGAAGCATTGCTCTGAGCGCTCCAGTAACCAAATTGCAGTCATACAATTGCTCTCTTGCTTTTGCCAAAACTTGGCCCATAGCTTTTATTTTTTCGTGTGCACTAACAATAAATCTACCCATTAGATTTTCTTAACAAAAAGGAAATGCCATAACCATCAACATTCAACACAGATAGGAGGAATATATGCAAATTGCAAAATAGACTAATGTGTTACCTGTGTTGTAAATCCGAATCAGATATTGCCTCTCCTAAGGCACGCTGACTTTCTTTTAGTCGATTTTGTAGTTCTTGAAGCAATTCAAGTTTTTTCTTAAGATTTGAAATACTGATATATACCCTCGCCATTATCATCTGGTCACGCATCAAGCGTACTACTGAATCGGAGTTTTCATTCTCATTATCTTTCTTCCATAAATTGTACTTGCCCAGAAC
>CANXYI011004520.1:0-10237 GCA_948208565.1 Hura crepitans
AAAAAAGAGTTAATGAAAGATAAAGGCTGAAAAAGTTGGTGTGTTATCTCTTATTCAGACTCAACCATTAGATCCTGTAAGGAGTGTCCCATTAGGTGGTAAATTGGAATTTAAGGTTATACATGAGTGTTATATGATTAAAATTGTATATTATATGTATCTATTTTGCTTGTGGCTTATAAATGTTCTTTTTGTTTAGATTGAAGATGAGTGAACAAAGGCCACCTAATGGTGTAGAGATGTTGGAAAGCCATTCTCCCATAACTTTTTAATAGTTGGTGAGCTTGGAAACTTAGTGCCAGTGATGTAGGACAACCTGTACTTGCTTAGCTAGCTAAGCACAACTTGTATTGATACATTAAATGGTAGAAGTGTTCTAACAAGTTGCTACAGTAGTCACCCCACTTCTACAACTAACACCGAAGCAACGACCACCATCATAGGACTTCTGAAAGACATATTTATAATGATTAAAGAAAATAAGGGCTGAGGATTTTTTGGGAATAGAACATGACGATCCAGCTATGATAGAGCATTAGTTAGAAAATACCATTAGGATACTGCAATAATTAAAATGTAATCTAAAAGATGGTGTGACTTGTGCTACCTCTCTATTACTAGCAGAAGCATACTGATGGTGGGAAATGGTGAGTGAAGAAAAGTATGAGAAGAACTGACTTGGGATTTCTTTTTAGAGGAGTTTGATAAGAAATACATTACAGAGCATTACCTTGACCAAAAGAGATAAAAATTCCTTAATTTGAAGCAAGGGTATAGATCTATGTCTAAGTATGAAAAGGAATTTACCAGGCTGAGTCGTTATGCAAAAGAGATTGTGCCTACAAAGGCAGAGAGGTGTAAAAAGTTCAAAAAGGGCCTTAATACTAAAATTAGGCTACAAGTGGTCATTAGTAAAATTAGAGAGTTTGCCTCTTCAATAGTTATAGGTTATATAGTAGAGGACACATTTCAAAAGCAAAGGGAAGGTTTACAAAGGAAAAGGCCTTTTCATCAAGGTAAAGCGAGTAAAATTGGAAAAGGGTAGTTTAAAGCCTAAAAACATGTGGAACCTATGTACAGAGTGGAGAACATGACAATAACATGAAAGGAATGTAGAAGTATGAGAAGAATAGAGTTTAGGACATGGATTTAGTTAATAGTGACAGTAGGCCGTGAATAGTACTTCTTACGGCCTAGGTAAACTAATTAGATATAATGAAAGAGAACATCATAAGATAATTTTAGGTGAAATTAGGATTGGAAATGAGGTCATATAAGTTGTTAAAAGTGCAATTAATGGTTTTATTGTAATGTCCTAATGAATAGTAACCTAGTTTTAGCTAAATGATAAAATATTCGATTTATGCTTAGAAAAAATCTAAAAATAACACAACCTGATGGTCAAAAATTCAAACTAAGGCAATGGTTTTGAGATTAGAATTTTTTGACAATAAGTAATTTGTTTAAGTTAATTAAAGTCACGATTATTTGGTTAAGTGAGTTCCTTTTAGTTAAAAATTACGAAATTCAAAGGATGTGCTAATTAAGGGATTTCTAAATTTTTGGTAACAAAAGAGGAATTTATTAAAGCTTCCATGATAAAAATTAAAATTTTAAGCATTAAAATAATCTAAAGTTAATAATAGACATTAGATTGCCATGTGGTCAAATCATGGCGATTGATAGTGAGTATAAAAGGGTGGATACATCTAGAATTGATGTAGAGAATTGGAGAAGTCTCCTTCCTCCTCCAGCATAAGAAGCTGAGATTTCTCTTTTTGTTTTGCCATTGATTTTCTCTCTTATTCAACCCCTAAAAGCACTTGTAACCCTAATTTAAAGGTGTAGAATTTAGTTATCCCATTCCTAAAGCCCTATTTTGGTGTTAAACAACCAAAAAAGGAGAAATTAGAGAGAATTTAGTGAAGGAAAGTTTAAGATTTCTAACCCCTAAATTGGCAAGTTAATTATTTTGATGGTTTATTAATTTTCTAGGTAATTAGGGGTGCTTAATAAAGTGATTCTAGCTTTAAATTGGAGTTTGAAGTTGATAGGAATTTTCTACGAATTTTTCTTATGGAAATTCTATTATGTTCATAGTGATTCTTGGAGACAAGCAAGGGAAGGACAAAGGGGAGGTGTGAAGTGTTTATTTAGAGGCCAAAGAAGTTAATTGTATGTGTATTCAATGATTTATACATTACCTTGCTTGATTTTGTATTTTCAAGGAAGCATGTAATATGTAAATCATGCAAATTATACGTGTGTGTGTGTGTATAATGCATATTTGATATGGTAAATAGGTTGTGTGAGTGATTATTTAATGGTTAAGAATTAGATAAGAAACGAACATGAAAGTGTAACATGTAAGGTTGACTGAATGGCATATTCCTAAATAGATGGTGTGTGGACTAGTTCTTACAATGTGATTACAAGGAAAATGTAACAATGAAATGAAAAATACGTGAAATGTAAAGCAAAAGAAAAAGAAAAAATTAGATAGAAATTTCATTGGGAATGAGGAAGTGTTTATAGGTTAGATATATGTGGTAATGGTGTGATTGGTATTAGTGATGCTTATGTTAACTAACATAATATGTTCAAGTAAAAATGATAGTAAATAAAATTATACGTATGTATACTTGAAGAATTGGACAACATAAATAGGTATTAAGTAGTATGTGAATTAGGACCGTAAATTGTATCGACACAAATAGTAATGTGAACTAATCAACTAAGTTAAGCATTGGTTATATATGTGATGTGAATGTATACAAGGATGTGTAATAATAAAGTGGATACATAATGTTATAATTATATGTACAATCAAAGAATCATAAAGGCATACACAAGTTATAGTAATAGATGAGATTGGATAAGAAAAAGGGGCAAGCCTAATATTAGTTAGAGACCTACTGGATGGATTGATCGATCAACTAGGGATTTGTGGTAGTAGCTAGGTTACTTTTATGTTGCATTTTTAATGCAAGTGCAGTCGCCGGAAGGTCTAATTGAAATATATATCTATATCTATGTGTATGTGTGTGTGTGTGTATACACACACATACACACACGTAAAGCTGCCATAAGGTCCCAAAGGGATTGTCACACCACACTAGTGCAACAGCATGCATTAGGTCCAAAAGGGCCATTACACATATATATGGTAATGCTGGTACGGCTATACGTATTAGGTCCAAAACATAGGCCACTACATAATTAGTAATATCCTATTATCTAGTATTGAAGGCATGTCTTCTAGATATAGGCTGAATAAAATGGTAATTGGGATGAACATTGCAATGTAATAAAACTAGTAAGTAAGCTATAATCGGAGCTTAGAATATGGAATGCAAAATTTGTGACTAAATGGATAATTTACATGGATAATTTCTAGTATGATAAACAAATGAAGAATTAATAAGGAAATACATCTTATACTTATAAAGTAAATTAAGTAAGTTAAATACTAATTATTAGCTAGTAAGTATAAGAGCATGATATGCTTTCACTTAAACTGTTAGCACTTAGGTATAATAGAAATTAAATAGTGGGGAAATAAAACAATTAATGATACGTGTAGTCAACATTATGTGTTATGCATGAATTGTGTATGCAAGATTGCAAATCTTTAATATAGTAATGTATAATTCATTGAATACACCACTAAGCAATATGCTTAGCATATTATTGCTCGTGATGTATATATAGTACATAGCAAGGCAAGATAGCTGGATAACATACTAGCCTTAACACAATAGCACTAATCAAGAAGCCTTATTTTGCTATAGTTTTTATTACTTGTTTGTTATGTTTAATGGTAGAATGACACTCATGTGTATGTGAAGGGAATGAGCCTAAACCTAGGCATAAGTAGGTATATGTGTGAATGTGTACATGTGTACTTAATTATGTAAATTGTTGAAACATAATTTTAATATAAGTTTTTGATTATGTATGTAGTAATCGGAATTAGGATGTTTGGCCCTCTAAATGAATATTTTAAATGAGTTGTAACAATAGAGGTGATGAGATCTTGGGATGATTAAGAGGATTAGTGATGTGATATGATGATGGTGATGTTATAAAAGTGTGTCTTCTATAAGTGTAAATTTGGGTAGCATATTGGATTGCCATTATGCTATTGGAATTCAGTTAAGCAAATCTTGGAAAAAATCCTAATAATGCAAATGTTTAATGATAAGTAAATTAAAGAGAGATATAAAATAGGAATATATAAAGGGTCTTGAGAAGAAAAAAGAGTTAATGAAAGATAAAGGTTGAACAAGTCGGTGTGTCATCTCTTATTCAAATTCGACAATCAGATTGGGTAAGGAGTGTCATATTTAATGGTAAATTGGAATTTAAGGTTATACATGAGTGCTATAAGATTAAAATTGTATATCATATGTATCTATGCTACTTGAGGCTTATAAATGTTCTTTTTGTTTAGATTGAAGATGAGTGAACAAAGGCCACCTACTAGTTTAGAGATGGTAGAAAGCCATGCTCCCACCACTGCTTAAGAGATAGTGAGCTTAGAAACTCTAATACCAATGATGCAACATAGTCTGTACCTACTCAACCAGTACAAAACACCCTGCACTGATACAATATATGGTAGAAGTGTTCAAATAAGTTTCTATAGTAGTCACCCTACCTCTACCACTAACACCACAACAACCACCGCCATCATAGGCCCTCTAAAAGATATATTTAAAAAGAGTAAAAAAAATTAGGGCTGAAGATTTTTTGGGTACAGAACATGATGATCCAGCTACGATAGAGTATTAGTTAGAAAAGACCATTAGGATACTATAGCAATTAAAATGTACTCCAAAAGAGAGTGTGCCTTATGCCACCTCTCTATTACTAGTAAAAGCATACTGATGGTGGGAAATGTTTAGTGAAAGCAAAGCATTAGAAGATCTAACTTGGGAATTCTTTTTAGAGGAGTTTAATAAGAAATACATTACAGAGCACTAACTTGACAAAAAGAGATAGGAATTCCTTGATTTGAAGTAGGGGTACAGATTTGTGTTTGAGTATGAGAAGGAATTTGCTAGGCTGAGTCGTTATGCAAAAGAGATTTTGCCTACAGAGGCAGAGAGATGTAAAAGGTTCAAAAAGAGCCTTAATACTAAAACTAGGCTACATGTGGTCATTAGTAAAATTAGAGAGTTTGCCTCTTTAGTAGTTATAGCTTATATAATAGAGGACACATTACAAGGGCAAAGAGAAGTTTTATAAAGGAAAAAGGCCTTTTCATCAAGGTAAAGCATGCTTTTCTCAAAAGGAAGATAAAAGACAAAAAGGAAAGTAGATCTAGTTATAGTCACAAAAACAATGACAGCTTTAGAAATCTAAACAAGGAATGCAATCTAGACATTCTTCATAAGTCCATGTTACGAGTGCCCTAATACCCACTGCTGGTAATGCACTAATTAATCCATGCAAACATTGCAAAAAAAGACACTCTATTACATGTTGGAGGACTATACCAGGGCTATGTTATCATTGTGGGTCCTTAGAACATTTTCTAGGGATTGCCCACAAAGACTAATCATCAACCCATAATACCAGATCATCACCTATAGCTTCTTAAAGTTAAAAGGAGAGGAAAAAAAGTACAATGACTAGTGGTCGAAGGACTAGATCAAAAATTGTTCAAAGATCAAAATCTTGAGCTCTAGCTAGATAATATGCCTTAAGAGCTCAAGAAAAACTAGATTACATAGCGAGTACTGCAAGTACTTTTCATTATCACTTTAAAACCTTTAATTCATTTACTTTCATAAATGTGTTGCTAGAGTAATCTGACACATGCATGATATAAGCATAAATATTGAAGCGTGAAACATATGTAAAAAGGAAACAACATGTGTCAAAATGAATTTAATGGAATTTTGAGTTTAAAATTCTTTTCAAGGGGAAAGGCTATATTGCCCTAATTTTTGGTATGATTTTTTTTGAAGCATAGAATTGGAATTAAAGGAAACTATGGAGAATAAAATAAATATATAGACCGAGTAGAGTCAGTTGGTATGAATAATGGAGTGAAAAATAGGTGAAGGAAATGATGATCATTTTTCAAATTATTATGAGTAAAATTGGAAATAGGTAATTTAAACCCTAGAAACATGTAGAACCTATGTAAAAGAGTGGAGAACATGACAATAACATGAGAGGAATGCAAAATTATGAGAAGAACATAGTATAAGACATGGGTTCAGTTAATAGTGACACCAAGTTATGAATAGTACTTCTTGGGGCCTCGATACACTAATTGGACATAATGAAAGAGAACATCATAAGATAGTTTTAGGTGAAATTAAGAGTGGAAATAAGGTCATATAAGTTGTTAAAAGTGCAATTAAAGGTTCTATTATAGTGTCCTCATGAATAATAACCTAGTTTTAGCTGAACGATAAAATATTCGATTTGTGCTGAGAAAAAAATCTAAAAATAGCATAACCTGATGGTCAAAAATTCTAACTAAGACAATGGTTATGAGATTAGAATTTTTTGACAACTAGAAGTAATTTATCTAAGTTAATTCAAGTCATCATTATTTGGTTAAGTGAGTTCCTTCTAGTTAAAAGTTACAAAATTCACAGGATGTGCTAATTAAGAGATTTCTGAATTTTTCATAACAACAGAGGAATTTATTAAAGCTTTTATGATAAAAATTAAATTTTTAAGCATTAAAATAACCTAGAATTAATTATAGGCAATAGATTGCCATGTGGCCAAATCATAACCATTGATGGGGAGTATAAAAAGGTGGATACATCTAGAATTAATGTAGAGAATTAGAAAAGTCTCCTTCCTCATCCACCATAAGAAGCTGAGATTCCTCTTTTTCTTATTCCTTTGATTTTCTCTCTCCTTTAACCCCTAAAAAACACTTGTAACTCCAATTTAATGGTATAGAATTCAATTATCCCATTCCTAGAGCCCTATTTTGGTGTTAAATAATGAAAAGAGGAGAAATCAGGGAGAATTTAGTGAAGAAAAGTTTAGAGTTTCTAATCGCTAAATTGGTAAGTTAATTATTTTAATGGTTTATTAATTTTTTAGGTAATTAAGGGTGCTTAATAAAGTGATTCTAGACTCAAATTGGAGTTTGCAATTGATAGGAAATTTTATGAATTTTTTTAATAGAGATTCTATTATGTTCATAGTGAATTTTGGAGACAAGCAAGTGAAGTATAAAGAGGAGGTGTGAAGTGTCTACTTAGAGGCCAAAGAAGTCAATTGTAAGTGTATTAAATGATTTATGCATTACCTTGCTTGATTTCATATTTTCAAGAAAGCATGTAATATGTAAATCACGTGAATCATACGCGTGTGTGTATAATGCATATTTGATGTGGTAAATAGGTTGTGTGAGTGATTATATAATGGTTTGAATAAAAATTAGATAAGTAATGAATATGAAAGTGTGACATGTAAGGTTAGCCAAATGGTATATTCCTAAATAAATGGTGTGTGGACTTATTTTTGTAATGTGGTTATAAGGAAACTACAATAATGAAATGAAAAATAAATGAAATGAAAAAAGAAAAAGAAAAAGATTAGATGGAAATTTAATTGAGAATGAAGAAGTGTTTATAGGTTAGATATATGTGGTAATGGTGTGATTTGTATAAGTGATGCTTATGTTAAGTAACACAATGTATTCAAGTAAAAATGAAAGCATGTGAGTTAGAATAATAAATGTATAGACATAAATAGTAATGTTAACTAAACAACTAGGAAATGCATTGGTTTTATATGTGTTGTGAATATATACAAAGATGTGTAATAATAAAGTGGATACATAATGTTATGATTGTATGTACAATCAAAGAAATGTAAAGGCATACGCAAGTTATGGTAATAGATAAGATTGAATAAGAAAAAGGGATAAAGCCTATATTAGTTAAATACCTATTGGATAGGTTAATTGATTAACTTAGGATTTGTGGCAAATGCTAGATTATTTTTACGTTACATTTTTAATATAAGTGCAGCCACCAAAAGGTCTAATAGTATGGGTGCTATAAAGTCCCAAAGGGCTGCCGTACCATGCTGGTGCAGTAGTACATATTAGGTCCAAAAAGGCCACTGTGACACCCTTTACCTAATCCAACCATTAGACCTGAATTAGGAGCAATAGACAAGTCGATTTTTGAACTTCTGTTGAAAACCTTTATTGATTTAAAGCCTTATTATTTAAGATTAAAACATAATTTGCATGCACATTGTCACGACTCGACTTTCGATCCAATTTATTCAAACATAGAGTGAGAATTAAAGAAAACCATGGGAATAAAATTGATGTATGAATCGAGTAAAGTCGGCTGGTATGAATAGTAAAATGAAAATTCATCGAGGGATGTAATGGTTATTTTCCATATTGTAAAGAGCAATTCTAGAAAAAAGGTGAATTAAGGTTTATTAATATGTGAAACATGTATGGAAGAGGTAAAACATGAAAATAACATGAAAGGAATGCAGAAGTATAAAAAGAATAAGGTTTAGGATCCGATCTCGATGAATAGTAACATCGAGCTGTGTATAATACCACCTAGGCCTAATTAGGGTTATTATACCAAAAATAAGTATTAATGAAAAGATAGTGTGTGGTGAAATTTGGAAACCATTTGAGGTCATATAAGTGATTAAATAAACAAAAGAAGTTTGGAATGTAATGTCTCGATGAATAGTAATTTAGTTTTAGCTAAATGATAAACAAAGGTCATATGGTTACTTGTAGGCCAAATGAAGTACTTGTGGGTACCCTAGCAACTGTTAGGACTCCCATAATTGACCGATCAACTTATCTACTCTAGGTAGTTTGATTGTATGGGCAATTACCATTATAAATTAAATTTCACCTTTTTAACTAGTTTTTAACATAATGTCTTATTTCCATCATTATATGATTATGCACATTCATAATCAAAATTATAAGCATACAATTACCACTCATGTTTTCATATATAATCATAACCTCATATAAGTCACAAAGTTACTCCAACTCAAAATAAGCTCATCATATAAATGTTTACATTTCAACCATAAGCAAGCCTTAATGACAAAAATATGCATTTCTATGCCATAATGTTCATATTAGAAACTTATGCATACTTATTATCTCTCATAAAACTTTATAGGACTAACTAAATTATTTAAAGTGTCATGCTTATGCATTTAGCTACCATCATGACATACACATGTACAAACTTTCATATGGTCACATAATCACACATAAACACATCTTTATCATGTAACTCATTCTTTTCTTAAGCATATACACTACATATTCACATCACTCATTTTAAACAATACACAAGAATCATTTCGGCTAAGTCATGAAATACCATCAACACTAACATATATCATATATTCATCATAATGCTAATTACAATATCCTCAAGTATAATTCATGACTTTATAAGCTAAAAACATACACATCCTACAATTAGAGGCATTTGACCTCACTTGCCAAACTCTTTATACATACCCAATTCTCAACATAACATATTTAAAATTATTACTCATAACCATATACCATCAAATCAACCTATTTCCATAAAAATTCATTAACATATATATGGATAACACTTGCCCTATATTTTGGCCACCATAAGGAATGAACACAACCATCACATTTCCACTAATTAATCATCATACATTTTATACCCAACATGTATTTACACCTAACATACCATTACAAGCCATTTAAATATAGTGAGCATTAAATTCTCCTTTCACATATACACTTGCACATTAAAATTAATTACACATCCACATGTTAACATGAATACACTTACAATTGAGGTCAAAACACACCCAAAAACTTGATTAGACTTTGTCTTTCCCCTTTCCTTTGCTTAGCTTCACCTTTTCCACATATGTATATATATATACAAGAATTTAGAAAATTGACCAAAAATAATAAGCTTTTAAAAATCAATCTAACCCCATAAATGTGTTCTTAGGCACTTAAAGACCATAGGAAAAATATAAAACTCAAATAAAAACCCTTGCATAAAAAATTGGGTACTATTAACCCATACCTTACATCTTTAAATTCTCTAAATCATTTCTCAATTTCCACTTCTAATGTGCTCTAGGGGTGGTAGAGGGCTGTAATGGTGTCTAAAAAAAGAGAAATTGGTGGTGGATTGATGAATTGAAAGAAGAAGAAAGCTTGAAGTGCCCAAAAATGGCATTGGCACTAAGGGGA